>CM066044.1:18390822-18613901 GCA_033557465.1 Ichthyophis bannanicus
TAACAAAGACCACTAACCATTTTAGTAGCTACCCTTCTACACTGACTCCAACGATGTTTTATATTCTTTTGAAGTGTTTTGGTTGAGTCTACAGAATTGAACACACAACTTACTCCAAATGAGGTTGCCACCAAAGAACCTATACAGAGGGCACTATTCACCCCTTTTTTTGCTGCTAGCCATTCCTTCATCCGTGTTACACCCAAGCATAGCACTTCTTTCTAGCGTCCCTCCCGTTTGCTGTTGCAGTTTTTTCTACCTGTTTTTAGCTACTTTTAAGATCATCAGGACATAAACAATACCGAGGGTCCCGGCTCTTCTTTAGAGTGGACACAAAAGTTACTTCACCCCCTATACCTATATCGCTCCCTGGGATTGCTGCAGCCAACAAATGTATGACCTTGCATATTTTAACATTAAATCTCAGCTGCCAGAGTCTAGACATTCTTCAAGTTTAGCTAGATCCCTCCTCATGTTATCGATTTCTTCACGGGGTGTCTACTCTATTGTAGATTTTTGGTGTCATCTACAAAGAAGCCAAACCTTACCCGACAGCCCTTCTGCAATATCACTAACAAAGATTTTGAAAAAAGGAATCGGACCAAGGAACAGATCCGTGTGGCACACACTGAATAAACCTCCCGTCTTCTCAGAGAGTGAGCTCCATTTACTTGTACCCTTTTGTCGCCTCTCCGTCAACCAATTTCTAACCAAATCAGTAACTTTAGGGTCCATCCCTAGGATCGCTTCAGTTTGTTGATAAGTCTTAGACGCTGTGTGAAAAACGGTGGGTCAAATACTTTACTGAAAAATCCAAGTACACCACATCTAGGGCTCTTCCCTTTGTCTAAATCCCTGGTCATCCAGTCAGATTAAAATCAATCAGATTTGTTTGACAACAAGACACCTGCACCTGTGGTGAATCCCTGCTGCCTCCGATACCTATTGATGTGACCCAAAACACATTGCTAGGCCTTTATTCTGCCAAGGGCAAATGGAGGTTAAAGTGACCAGCCCAAGGCCACAAGGGAGAGTGCCAATGGAAATCAAACCCCTGGTCAACTTTAATCACCAGCGTCACGCTCTAAACACTGGACCTAAAATGACCCCTTTCGGCTGGCTGAGGTTCCCTATGCAAACTTAGCTTTTCCTAATCTTATATTGTAGATTTAGCTCACATCTTTCTCAGTTCAGGGTTACATCAGGTGCAGTTCTGCAGTAGGTATTTTCCTTTCTCAGAGGGTTCACAAGTCTAAGAAGCCCCGGTTTTTCAGTACTGCTGATATTCACACTGCAAGGCCTAGACCTGCTTTTCCAAGCAGCCTAAGTTGTCTCGATATGGACCATTGAAAAATCCTGCTGACCAGGTAAGTGCCAGCACTTCTCCGGTAAGACAGGCACTGCCTCCTATTCCGCCCATGGACTATCCCTGCACTAAACTGGATAGTGCTGGGTCTGGGCTGTGGAGAGATTCAGCAGCACTAAAATGCAGCCATATTTGCAGAAAAAGCTCAAAAACGCCTGCAGTATAATGGTTATACCTGGCCAAGTCTAATATGTATATCCAAGTTTGTACCTGAGACAATGGAGAGTTAAGTGACTTTCTCCTTGTGATCTTGGGTAAGTCACTTAACCCGCCATTGCCTCTGGTACAAACTTAGTGTCCTATCCCCAAAGGGCTAATGATCTATCTACTGTGTGTGAATGCAGCTTGCCTTGAAATTCGGAAGAAAGGCATGAGCTAAATCCTCTTCCCTTTCGCTCAGATGAGGTTTGACTGACTGTGACCTCTATGACCCAGGAGATGAGATTTGGATCATAGATACCGTGAATCATCCACTCTTCCTTGCGTACCATATCTGAAATGTTTAATTTAGAATGGACTCATTAAGGTGCCTTGTTCAATTTGAAATACTGCCATATTTCCTGGGAGCTGATTCAAGAAGGAATAATGAAGTCAAATTAAGATGTATAGGTTGTGTTTAATGGCTTTCATCATGCTTTAATTATATTTTTCTTTTTCCCAGTCACTTATGAATTGTGTTCCGTTGAGATAGCAGGAACAAATTTTGGGGTTAATTTTGTTGGCATCTTATTTTGCATCCAAACGCTATTTAGAAAGAGTCCACTAACTGTGCCCCCTCGATGGTTTGTCAGCAGGTGGTAAACATGTTGAATTATTTCAGATGCAAACATTTATTTAACACACATTTAAATTAGCTTCATTACAGATCTAATTTTATTTCAATATTAATCAGATTCTTATTTCTAGATTATATCTAACAAAATCATTCCTCAGGAGCATGATGAGTTAAGAATTGTTTAATTTGTGTAGCATGTCTTAATTATAAACTGTAACCTGATCTACAATAATAGCAAAAATCTTTCAGTTGTTTAAAAGTTTGTTTGTTTATTTTACCATACATCCTTTCTTCATTATACAGCACTACAGACCTTTGCAGAGCTCAGATTAGTCAATTTTAATTTCTAGAACACGCTGGGGTACATTGAACTGTATAAGAAAAAAGTAACAGCAATATAATAGATGACAGCAGAAAAGGGTAAAAAGTTCCCGCAGTATAACAGTTAGGCTTATCAAGTCTAATATATACAGTATATCAATGCACTTATAGGAAAAAAAAGAATGTAAACCAACTTTTATATCATCCCATAAAACTTTCAGGTAATCCAATTCTAATCAATAAAAACAAAAACTCATTCAGAGTTCACAAGTACACATGTCGATTAAGATATTTTATGATCAACACACATAATTAGGGTAGCACAGACCTGGTGTAACCCTTTTATACTTCCATATTTCCCCCTTTACCCTGACACACTGTCACCCTCATCCAACCCCCCAATTTCCATTTATAAAAACATATAACACGTGTTTGGAAATAAACTGGTCGCAGCTTTAATGAAACAACTCAAACTTTCATAAACCTAGGATAAAACCAATCATAAATAATAATAACTGACCTCACCAGATCCAACAATTCACCAGCTATATTACTAGCAAGGTGATACCATCTTCGCCCTCCACCGCGGCAAGCCCATACCCCTCCCATGCCTAACTCGCCATATAACTAGCAAAGGTATGCAAGCTTCCGGGTGCCCCTTCTTGGGGTCCCCACCCAGGAAATATCTGAGCCAAGGTCACCCGACTATGGCCCAACAGTTATGCTCATAAGGTTATGGACCCCGGAATCCTCCAGAATCTGCCCACTCCATCTGAAACGGCAACAAATGACGATGCCACGCGGGGACCACCACCACAGCATGGAGCGGGATTGGTAGGGATGCCTCAAGCCTGCGACCATTCATGCTGGGGACTGGAGTGGAGGGAGGCAGCCCCACCCCCACCCCCACAAGGGGTCGGTATACACACTTGCCCTCTCCCTCCACGCCTGGCCGCCTTCCTACCTCAGTCATTGGCGCCGCGCTCAAGAAAGAGAAGGGCGCCAATGAATTTAAACTTCGTGTCCGTTCAGAACCCCCCTCCCTGACCGCTCCCCCAGCCCTCTGCGATATTGGGCCGCGTGGCCCACAATCAAGGGAGAGCCAAGCCCTGGCCACGGAGCAGGGGACACAGCACTGGGCAACACACCTGGTTACAGACGGCCGACTGGGACCCTGCCCTGCAGCCTGGAAACTACTTGTGAACTTTATCCATGCTCTCCCCAGACAATTCCCATGGCCACGCCTATTGGTAAAGTACATGCCTTCATTTCAACATGTCGACTTTTATGCTGGTCGGTATTTTGTATAACACCATCATAATAGTTTCAAGCAATGAATGTGAATCTTTTACAAATGTCAGCAAAATTCATCCCCTTCCTTTCTGAACACACCACCAAGACCCTTATCCACTCTCTAGTCATCTCCCGTTTAACTGTTGCAAGCTGCTCCTAGCTGGTCTTCCCCAGAATCTTCTCTCTCCCCTCCAATCTATTCAAAATTCAGCCCACACAGCTAATTTTCAGCCAGCGTCACTAACTCATGGAACCCCTTTTTCTCAAGTCCACTTCATTTGCGCCATATCCGTTTCCACATACAATTCGACCCTTCTCCTGTTGACTTATAAGGCATCCGTCCTGCAGCTACTTGTTCCATCTCCACCCTTCTCTTACACCCCTCCTTGGGAACATTGCTATTCAGGCAAACCACTGTTACCTCTGCCTTCTGTTCTACTGCCAGCCTGCTGCACCGATGCCTGGAATAGGCTACTCGAGTCAGTACGTCAGGCTCCATCTCTGGTCTTCGAGGCTGTTTATCACCAATATTTATTATTTATTTAGCAGTTTTTCTATATCACTATATCCTGTGGTCAAAGCGGTCTACATTGTAACAGAACAGTCTACATTGTAACAACTTCAAGAATACATTTTACATTAGCTTAAACTTGATATATGTGTAGGGATATGTTGTAAATATTTAGGTAGTCAGGATGGTGAGGTAGGTAATGGAAGTCAACTCGGGAGGAGGGAGGGAGGAGGGAGGAGGGGAGTAGAGACTGAGGATATCTGGTTGATGACTAGCTATATGATGTTGTCTGAGAAGGAGTCTTTGAATATGTGAGTTTTCAGGACTTTTCTGAAAGTTATGATCTATTTTGTGGCCCGAAGTTTATCAGGGGATAGAGTTTCCATCAGGATGGAGCAAATAGGGAGAAGTTCTTGTTTTGAGGTGGTGCTGGCTTTAGTAAATATTGTTGATATGCTTAGCATGTTCTGTTTGAGACAATTCGTCTCTTTCTGTTGTCAGGTGTCTCTTGAAGTATTGACTGTGGCGAGGATAGGTTATTTAGGATTTTGAAGACTGTGAGGATAGATGTCTGTTTTATGTTGTTCTATTCATTACGGGTAGCCAGTACAGGTCTTTGAGCAGGGGGGTTATGTTATATGTTGTGTGTGTGTTGCAGAGGGATCGTGCTGCAGTGTTGAGAGCAAGTTGGAGCGGGTGGATAGATGGTTTTGGTAGGCCTTGGAAGATGATATTACAGTAGTCAACGTGTGGAAAGACAGTTCCTTGGAGGGCTGATGGAAAGTTGAGAGGTTTGAGATGTTGGATTGTTTTGAGTTTGAAGAAGATGCTCTTTGTGATGTTCCTTATAGGCTTGATTCTGGGACATGGGTCGCGGGGCTGCACATCCTGGCAGGACATGCAGCTCTGCAAGTCGTCTGGGCCTGATTCCCCCTCTGGCTCCTCCTGTATGTCCTGAGCATCAGGATGGGGAGAGCCGGCAGGGGGTGGGATCAGGGAAGAGTGGAGGCGGGCTAGCCTGGCAGGATGTACAGGGCCGATTCAGGTCAGGGACCTGTACGTCCTGCTGGGCCCTTGGGGACATGATGCTTATTCAACCTCAAAGGTGGAATAAACAGTACAAAATTGGTGACTGGGCCCGGGGATTCCCCCCCCCTCCTGGGGCCGGGGCCAGGTGCTGAGGAGTCCCTGCTGCCTGGTCCAGGCCACGGCAGGCCAGCCATGGGTCAGGTGGTGAGGAAAGGGGTTCTGAGGCCGCTGGAGTCAAGGATGTCCCCGCAGGCGGCAGGGGTACACCGAGCCATCCTCAGGCCCAATTCTTATTACCACAGTAACATTTTGTTCTCGTGATCCAGAATCGGGTCCAAACAGGCCCATCTTGCTTGGGGCTATCCAGACAGCCTGAACATGCCTCTACTTGAATCGGGCTCCAAAGAGAGACATTGATCTAGGGCAGGGGTGGGCAATTCCGGTCCTGGAGGGCCACAAACCCAGTCAGTTTTTCATGATGTCCCTAATGAATATTCATGAGATCTATTTGCATCCACTACCTTCCACTGTATGGAAATAGGTCCATGAATATTCATTAGGGACATCATGAAAACCTGACTGGTTTGTGGCCCTCCAGGACCGGAATTGCCCACCCCTGATCTATGGTGACTCCTAGGTAGCATACTTCCTGTTTCACTTGGATTTGAATCCCATTGAAATTTATGGTCTTGGATGATTTGAAGTTACATTTTCCCTTAGTTTTACTCCAGTCCTCTGTTTGTAGTGTTTGTTTTTCTGTCTTGAATTGATTGAACAGGGACGGTCTCTTATGTGCATATGTACAGTGCTATGTAATGTCTTGTAAAAGGGATAAGTAATCATAGTAGTACATATTCTCCTGTGATAATTTTTGCTACATTGTTAACACATCATACTGGTATATATTACACATAGATTGAAACAAGACTTTTTGTCTATTAAATTCAATCTTTCAGTAGCTTTCATTTACTCAGTATATCATGATGAGTTAATGGAATATTGCATAGTACATTTCATTAAACTGTCAATGCCTGCAGACTGTACATCATTCTATCATCTTTAAAGGAACTACTTCTGATTTTTTTCTTCAGTCCCATTTAAAGGATTTCTTTCTCCCGTTCTGTACCTAAAGGAATAATTTGTTGGAATCTATCAAGCAATAAATTAATAAACTGTGCAGGCTATGGTACACATAAATCCCAAATTACTCAGTTCAATTGGCCGTTTAATGACTTATTTTGATTGGCTTACAGCAAAGAGGGCTGACTCTAGTGCTTCCCGCCGTAAACCTTAGCGGCATTCAGCAGAGAAGGACATTTCCAGGATGGCTGCTGCCGCAACAGTAGATTAAAATCTTAACATATTAGATGACAGCAGATGAGGATCAATTGGCCACCCAGTCTGCTCAGTTGCCCAGTAAAGATGTAACCTAGTTGCCAGTCATTGAAACCTGCTTGGACCCTATGCACCAAACATTTGTCCCACACAAGCAAATCGGGAGGAAAAGCTTTAAACATGCATTTAAGAAAGGTCATTTATGTGGTTGTAGTAATGTCCAAGTGAACACATCAAAGTTTGTGTGAGTTTAGAGGCGAAGGTGGGCACGTGTAAATCCAATGTAAAATTCACTTCTCTCTGTTCCTCACCATTGACGTGTATTTGAAATAAAAAAATGAAACACAGGAATGGAAGGGCAAGACATCCACACACAGCCCGCGGGAGATGCTATTTTATCAACATATTCCACCACTTATGCATGACCAATGAATATTCTGTAACACATTGTATATAACCATCTGTAAATAACCAATGTAAATAGTTTGGACAGTTTATCGCATTTATTATTTGTAAAAAGTTAGAATTTTTCTGTTCAATGTAAATGTATACTGAAGTATACAAAATTGTTAACTTGTTCCATGTAAACCGCCCTTGATCTCTGGAAGGGGCGGTATAGAAGAAATAGATAAATAAATAAAATAAAATAAATAAATAAACATACATGTGGGAAAAATTGGCCCAGGAACCCCAGCAACTTACACGTATGTGCCAGCATTTCAGAATACAAGCTTGTAAATGTAGGAAGAGTAGCCTAATGGTTAGAGCACTGGCTTGGGAACCAAAAGACCAGTGTTCAATCCCCACCAGCACTCCTTGTAGCCTTGGGCAAGTCACTTAACCCTCCATTGCCTCAGAAAGATCCAAGTTATCAATGCCCCTGTTTTAATGTACATTACCAAGTTTAAGTTACAATATAAGCCATTTTGATTGAAATGATAAAGTAGTATAAAAAATCTGTTAAATACATTTTGCAAGCCTGGATATCTACTGTTCTTAACCATTTCCAGAGGACTCAATGTCTATCCAATTAAAATCTAGAGGGGGAAAGGGAATATGTCCTTAATCCCTCCTGTAAAGGGTTCGCCAAAATGAGAATGTTTAAAAAACCTAAACAGGCCAGGGGAGAGGTGTAAATACAGACTGAACAATTTCCATCTTCCATGTGCATCCCCCATTTAAAATGGAAGGCCCCCATGCAACACGGATATGATTGGGGTGAACATGCATAAATGCAGACCTTTCTAAAATGACTCTTTGGACGTGGATGTGGTTTGCATATTTATGTGCTAGTATATACTGTACATGTACAAAGCATGAATAAAGCTTCTAAAATAACTCCATTAGCACATAGGCTGCCAAAAGTGCCTTCATGACCATCTTTCTTAAAATGCTTTCAATGACAGTCTTACTCATGGGGAAGAGTCTACCATGGGGGTAATTTTAAGAGGGATTTTTTATATGGGCTGTATGTGCCAGTGTTACACATGTAAAATGCTTCCTTTAAAATTACTCCACATATATTTGACTTTGCTGTGATCATGTTCAGGGGTAAAGTTTCAGTGAAGTCACTGTTTATGAAAACACGTTATAAAATATGTGTGGTCTGCTAGTATTTTATAAAGTCCAAACTAGGTGCCTACTTGCCCTTCACCCATGAGCAAGCTTTGATAAAATGATACTGCTAATTATACTTACTCGTGCTAACACTGAATTTTACCCTTGTTGTGCCATGCAATATATTACTCCTTTTATTGTCATTGCTGTGGTTGGTCTGTGCAAAGACGACAGGCAGTCTCAGGCTTCAGCATGAAGATCTATCATCATGCCGTCGCTGCCCCAACATTCAAGAGCATTTACAGAGGGAGGATGGTAGATGTTGATGTCCTTCTAATTCATAGTTGATAATTCTCCTTCCTTGTGATCTATGAGATGGAAGTGCCGGGGGAGGGGGAGGCACCTTCTGATACCAGTCTTTCTCCTCTTGGGCAGATGTTGGAGGTGTGGATTTTGGGTCTGTTTTGTCCTCTTGGAAGTCTTAGGTCTTTGACCTCTTCTTTGGTCCAGATTCAGTCTTATTTCTGTTTGCAACACTGATGATCAGTCCCATACACCAGGTTTGCTTTTATAGAGGTTTGTAGCAAGGAGTTGAACCAGGAAGAAAAGAGTTCCTGTTAACACATGGACTATAGTTTCTAATTGAGTGTGCTAAAATCTTTTCTGCGCTGTTCAATGCATCTTTCTCAAACATTCCATATTGCTTGATATTATCTCATGCTTTACTGCCTAATTAATTGCACAGCACAGGAAGCAGAGTACATGGACTTGTGAGAACGAAGGTCCCGAAAAACTATAAAGATTGTTATTAATAAAAAGGTTACAAGGTTGCACTCACCTTGATATCCTCATATTATTTTTTTTATTTAATTTTTATTTATTTATTTATTTAACTGTTTTTTTTATACTGCTAAATCAAGACATCTAAGCAGTTTACATAGAACTAAGAACTTCAACTTTACATGGAACAAAGAGCTTAATATTGCATTATAAAAAGTTTAACATCAATAGCATCCTCTTATAAACATATGTACAGTTATGCAAGGAATGTTGCATTGCTGCTGTGGGGGTGCAGTGTCAGTCCTTAAAGTTGTCTTTGATAGGTGGGTTTTTAACTTCCTGCGAAAATCTGGGAACTCTGTGGTGTTTCTTAATTCTATGGGAAGTGCATTCCATAGATACAGGGCGTAAAATGAGAAGGCTCTTTAGCGTGTTTCTTGGTTGCATTTTGTTGACTTGGTTGGGAAGACTAGCATGTTTTCCATGCATTTCCTTGCTTCGCTGTTCCTGGTAACTGTGTGAATTAAGGATCTCAGACATGGCACCATTATGTTGTGGAGTGTTTTGAATATAATTACTATTGCTTTGTATCTTATATGGCTTGCTAGCAGGAGCCAGTGTTGTTGCTTTAGTATGGGTGTAATGTGGACTTCTTTGCTCCCATTATGATTCTGATAACACACGAAACTGTGCTCTTCTTTTGAGCGATCAATACTACAACAATTCTCAAAACATGCTCAATATTATCCGTATTGATAATATTGAGCGTGTTTTGAGAATTGTTGTCCCATTATGATTCTTGCAGCTGTGTGCTGTGCTAGCTGGAGTTAGTGAAGAGTGTGTTTGGGTAGACCTTGGACTATGTTATTGCAAAAGTCCAGATGAGAAAATATCATGGCCTGGTATACTGTTCTGAAATCTTCTCTGAGAAAGGGGCGGAGGTTTTTCAGTGCTCTTATTTTATTGTAGATTGCTCTTGTGATTCTGTTTATGTGTGATGTGAAGCTTAAGTGTCAGTCTAGTGTTATTCCTAGGTATCATACCTCATTTTTGATCTCCAGTTCTGTGTCGTTGACTTTCATAGTTTTTGGGGGATTGAATGCTTAGTTTTTGAATACGTAGAGTACTTCAGTCTTATCGAGGTGGATTTTGAACATGTGATTTGTTAGCCATTGAGTTAGTTCATTGAAGCAGTTTGTTATTTTACTTTGATCTGGGTTGGATAGGCTAAGTGGGATGTATAGCATAATATCATTGGCGTAGATGAGGTAGCATATGTTGGAGGTCCTTCCACGTCACGTTTAGCAGGGATATACATAGAAACATGACAGCAGAAAAAGACCAGATGGCCTATCTAGTCTGCCCTTCCATATCAACTATAATAGTCCCCTTTTTATCTTTAGAGATTCTGTGTTTGTCCAATGCTTTTTTGAATTCAGATACTGCCCTTGTGTCCACACCTCCACTGGGAGACTATTCCATGTATCTACCACTCTTTCCGTAAAGAAATATTTCCACATATTACTCCTGAGTGTATCCCCTTTCACCCTCATCCTATGTCCCCTTGTAGTAGAGCTTGCCTTCACTTGAAAGAGACCCTCTTGTGCATTTATGCCATGGAGGTATTTAAATGTCTCTATCATATCACCTCTATCCCGCCTTTCTTCTAAAGTATATATATGTTAAGATCTTTAAGTCTGTTCTCATATGCTTCATAACAAAGACCACTAACCATTTTAGTAACCACTCTCTGCACTGACTCCAACCTGCCTATGTCTTTCTCAAGGTGCGTTCTCCAGAATTGCACACAATACTCCAAATGAGGTTGCACCAGCGACTTATACAGAGGCATTATCACCTCCTTTTTTCTGCTGGACATTTCCTCTCCCTATACGCCCAAGTATGCTTCTGGCTTTCGCAGTCATTTTTTTCTACCTGTTTGGCTGCTTTAAGATCATCAGACACAATTATGCCCAGGTCCTGCTCTTGTTTTGTGGACAGAAATACCTCACCCCCTACACTGTACAGCTCCTTTGGATTTTCGCAGCCCAAATACATGACCCTGCATTTTTTGGCATTAAATTTCAGCTGCCATATTCTAGACCATTCTTCAAGTTTAGCTAGAACCCTCCTCATGTTGTCGACTCCTTCCTGTGTGTCTACTCTATTGCAGATTTTGGTATCGTCTGCAAACAAGCAAACTTTACCCGACAATTAGGGTTGGATGTATATCCCCCGCTAAATGCCCAGGGCCAATCCTGCCTCATGAGCTCCCCACACGTACTGAGGGGATGTGTGGGGAGCTCGGGACAGGGGCAGGAGGGGGAGGGCCGGAAATGGAGTGAGGGTGGTGCAGAGGCAGGACCCTAAACCAGGATGTATAGGGCTGATTCTGGCAACGGCCTTGTACGCCCGGGCTTGGTGAGTTAGATGAGGGACTTATTCCACCTCAGAGGTGGAATAAGTCAACCCCCCCCCCAGCCAAAGTTGGCGGACATCCAGCCCGGGCCCCCATGCAGAGGTGAGCAGGGGAAGGGGGTTCCTTGCAGCCTAATTCCGGCCTTGGAAGGGATGATCAGGGGTTGGGTGGCAGGAAAGAAGACCTTTAAGAAGTTGCGGCCGATCGGGGCACCTGCATGGTGTCCTGTTGCCATGGCGACAGGACACCATGGCACTGCGGCTCCATGCCGGAGCCTATACTGGGCTAAGTGGGGAGGATCCTGGATGTTTAGCGGGCCTGAATTGGAGGACATCCAGGCCCTGTGCCCCAATTCTTCTCCCGTGGGGCCATATAGCTCCTGTAGGAGCAGAATCAGGTGCATATCTGGACCATCCAGATTTTGGACATCCAGATGGCCCAGACGTGCCCGCATGGAATTGGCCTCATTGTGTTTTTAGAATTTGCTGCATATGGGTTGTATGTAGATATTGAATAGTAGTAATGATAATGAAGATCCCTGTGGCACTCCTTGGCTTTGTCTGTATGGTGTGGACTTCCTGTGCCAGTCTTCACTTTTGGTAATGGTTGGTTAGGTAGGATCGAAGCCATATGAGAGGTGTTCCTCCGATTCGAGTGGAAGTTAGTCTGTTCAGGATTAGGTTGTGAGGGATGGAGTCGAACTCTGATGATATATCAATGAATTTGAGGATGAAACTTTGATTGAGTGTGGCTTTCCTTGTATTAGAGTGTCCAAGAATGAAATTATTAGAGTTTTGACTCTGTGGTGTTGTTTGAATCCATGTTGCTGGTTGTTGAGTGGGGCGTATTTGTCAATATGGTTCTGTAGTTGTTGTACACCCTTCTCAATGATTTCTATAGGAAAGGTAGGCTACTTATTGCTCTGTAGGATGCTGGGTCTTTTTTTTGTCTGCAGTGTTGTATTTTAGTATTGGGTGGACAGATGCAGTTTTTAGTTGTTCTGGAAGGTAACCTTGCTCGAGGGATAATTTTGTTAAGTTATGAAGTAATGGTGACAGCTCTGCTTTGTTTTAACCAGGATACTGGACATGGATTCAGTGGAGATGTGTGGTGTTAAGGTTTTTTGTATTATGTGTTCAATGTTTTCAATTGTTTTTGAGTCAAAGGTGTGCTGCTGTAATGTTTTGAGTGTTAGTTATGATCTTCATTTGCGGGTAAGGTTTGCTTGTTAAACTTGCTTTGGAAGAATTTTGACAGTGTCTGTGGGCAGGGTGGGATGTCTGTGTTGTCTTGTTATCCTTTGTAAGTGAACAAACAATATCAAATAATTCCCTTGGCTGATTTATGGAACTTTGAATGATCTTGGTGTAATATAGTTTCTTTTGTGTGTTGGTTTGGTTGCGGTACTCTTTTAATTGGTTTGCATAATTGAGTTACTCTTCTGGTGATTTTGTTCATCTCCATTTCCATTCAGTTTGTCATAGTTGACGTTTTATGGTCCTCAGTTCTCTGGTATACCAAGCTGTTTTGGTTGTTGGTGATCTGTACGTTAAGGTGATGGTAATGTGTTTGATACTACTAGTATATCTGTTGTATCTGTGTTTATGGTTTCGATTGTTTGGAGTCCAAGGTTTAATTTTGCTGCTACCAGAACTCCACTCCCTCTTCTGTTAGTTCTTGGAGAGTTGTGTATGTCATAATTTGGTATTTTTAACTGCTTTATTAGAATTTTGTCTTCTTTGGAGAACATGACTCCATTATGCATAGGATGTCGAGGTTGTTGTCTTTAATGTAGTCTGTGGATTATTGGTATTTTGTTTCTGGCAGAGCGAGTGTTGATCAGAGCACATTTGCGTTATGTGTGTTTGTCATTATAATATTTTTTCTCTAGGTTTATTTGAGGGGGTGATGGGAATATGGATGAGCTGTTGAGAATATTCTTGCCATTTGCTATTGTTTGGTTTGCTGTGTCTGTTGTTCTCGGTTCTGTGCAGTGTAGGGGATATTGTTGCTTGTGTGAGTTAGTCTGTGTGAAAGGTTGATCAAAAAAGCTAGTCCAAGTGCGGTAATGATGTGTGGTTGCCAATTCTGCATTTTGATTCTGGTGTGGTTGGGGGAGGGTGATGGCTAGAGTGGGTTGTAGATACATTTCTGTATGTTCTCTGGAATGTATAGGCTGTTTTGGATGCAGCTCTTATTTGTTTTTGTTGGTTGTTTCTTACCGAGATTTGTTGTAACTGTTCTTAATTTGTTTTTGCAATCTTGTTGTGAAGCAGAAGCTGTGTGGTCAGTTCATTCTTGGCCCACTCTGGGGGTCCTGCTATGTAGGGGTGCACCTTTCAGTGCATTATGTTTGATGTCCTGTTGTTGATGTTGTAAGGTGGTGAGGATCCTGACTTCCCATTGAGTATCCTCACAGGAACGCTGCGGCGATCGGTTCCTTTCTGTTTTCTTCTCCTTCCCTACAGTGTTGTTGTTAGTGGCTAGCAAGGGAGGGAGGGAGGATGGAGGGGAGATTTCAAGGTAGTGTGGTGCTGGCATTGCGTTGGTGTTGTGATTCTGGAGTCGGCTTTTTGTTCCTTGTGTGAGCACCTGGCTAACGCTGTGGTACGAGTGTTTGCGTCTGGGGGCGAGGTCCACTCTCCTTGTGTTCGTTGCTGAGTGCTGTGAGGAATAGGGATGGTCTGCATCTCTCAGTGATCCTGATTAATCTTTCAGGTTGTACTGGTAAGGTGGCTGGTTTTGAGATGGTTCCTCCTAGAGTGGGGTTGTTGCGAGTGTCTTCCTGGATGGGCGGCTGTAGTATGTTGGTGCAGTTCAGCCATGGTCCACGCCTAAGGGCCATGCCAAAGTGCCCTCTGGCAAGGCCCTCAAGTGCAGGCCCGCCAGGTGCGGGTATGCCTCTGGCGGGGCTGCAGTAGTTGACTGGCTGGGCTGTGGCGGAGACAAGCTCCCTCCCAGTTCTTCTGCTGCCCAACACTGCTCTATTTGTGTCTCTGGCACCTTGTTTTTAAACCCTGGCAGGGCTCCGGTAGTTGGCTGGTTGGGCCAGAGCAGGGAGGAGCTCACTCCTTCACTCCCGGTTCTTCTGCTGTCCAATGTTGCTCTCTTTGTGCCTCCGCTGCCTTCTTTTTAAACCTTGGCAGGGCTGCAGTGGTTGGCTGGCTGGGTCGGGGTGGGGAGGAGCTCACTTCCTTGCTCTCGGTTCTTCTGCAGCCCGCCGCTGTATTGAATATGAGATGCTTTCAGAATTTCTATATCTTCCTGCACTGCTCTGTATTTAATCAGAATGAAAAGAAGCACCTTTGCCAGGATGAAACAATTGCTTTCAGGCATGACTCCTCATATTTAAAGGTGTTTTTTTTTCTTCCAAACATGCCATGCGATGTTTGCCTTCAAGTCTGTACTGACCCCTGGCAACCCAGCAGCTCCTGAGTTTTCTTTCTTGGCAGCGTGACCGGAAGTAGATTGCCAGTCCTTTTTCCAATATGTAATACATTTCACCCATATATTTCTAAACCATCCAATAAATTGTTCTCATTCGTTAATTTGTGGCTTCTAATGGTCTCAGATAAACGGCAAGTATTTTTGTATACTTTTGCAAGCAACTTGCTGTCACACTTCTTATTGGGTCAATGACTTACACCCAAATTAGTGCACGTTTAGCATCAATGACCTCAGCCACTTTTTTTCTTTTAATAGCATAATATTGCTTAGTAAACTTTTTTTGTTTTTTTCTTTAGCGGGTTGACTCTTATCATGCCCTAATATTCTTAAAAACTGCGTTTGCCATTCTACTTAACTTGTGTAGAATCGCATCAGCCTGTGTCCCATTCTTTTCTTTGCAACCACAAATGATTTTTACTAAACCCCCGACGCCTCACTCTCATGCGCGCTGTGGCGTTTCTCCAGTAGGGTTTATCAAGGGGGACAATATCATTGCTTCTGCGGGACGTAATCTTCTTAATAATGTATCCTTTTAATTTTCTATAAAGATACAAAGCAACATTATCCGGTTAACTTTATCAAAGTCAAGCTCATATAATTCACAACCTCCTTATAACTATAACCTATATTTACTGACCCATTCGCTTCTTCAGTCTGCTCTCTCTTTCAACTGAACCAATCTCAGATTTTTCAATGAAGACGCTGACGCATGCGTATTCAGCGTTGTTTAAAAACCTATCATGGTATTGTTTGATTGGAGCTTTTTCAAACACAGGCTACCCAATCAATGCTTATGTTTAAACCCTCAGGTTGTACTGTATGAAGTTGGTGAATCCACCATTGTTCCCGGTATGATAATCTCTGTTCGGCTGATTTTCCTTGAGACCCATACAGTATTAACTCTATATCCCAACACTTTAAGGTTTCAAACTTGTGGCCCATAGTCAAACAATGTTGCACTATTGGGGCTTCAAGCCGCTTGCAACGCAATCTACTTTGATGTTCTAGCATGCGTGTCTTCAGTGTACGCGTTGTTTTCCCAATGTATAGTAATGAGCAGGGACAGCGGATTGCATACACCACAGATTTCGATTGGCAATTAGTTTTCTGTTTCAGATAATACACTTTGTTCCTATGGGTAAATTGCGAAATTTCTAACGTAATCCTACAAATGGTGCAGTGGCCACATTTTAGATGCATCCCCTTGGTTTTTTCTTCAGAATTCCAGTTTAATGGTCTAAGCACTGCTGGTGATAGATATTCCTTCAGACTCCGATTCCGCTTCCATACGCATCTGATTGACGTTTCTTTTAGTGCTGGTATTGTCTCTAATACTCGTCCATGTTTTTTTATTATCTTTTGGAGTTTGGTACTAAATGGTGAAAATGTCGTAACAAGATTAATATTCTGAGTGTCCATTTGTGTAGCATTCTTTTCTTTATAAGTAAGTAATAGCTCTCTATTGTTATAGAGGGCTCTATTATAAGCTTTATGCACTATTTTCTGTGGGTAACCTCTACAATGAAAACTCTTCTTCAAAAATTTTGCTGAATGTTTAAAATCCATTGTTGTAGAGCAGTTTCTCCGATATCGAAGAAATTGTGATACTGGTAAACTGTTCTTTAAACCTGTTGGATTGTTTGACTATGGGCCACAAGTTTGAAACCTTAAAGTGTTGGGGTATAGAGTTAATACTGTATGGGTCTCAAGGAAAATCAGCCGAACAGAGATTATCATACCGGGAATAATGGTGGATTCACCAACTTCATACAGTACAACCTGAGGGTTTAAACATAAGCATTGATTGGGTAGCCTGTGTTTGAAAAAGCTCCAATCAAACAATACCATGATAGGTATTTAAACAACGCTGAATACGCATGCGTCAGCGTCTTCATTGAAAAATCTGAGATTGGTTCAGTTGAAAGAGAGAGCAGACTGAAGAAGCGAATGGGTCAGTAAATATAGGTTATAGTTATAAGGAGGTTGTGAATTATATGAGATTGACTTTGATAAAGTTAACCGGATAATGTTGCTTTGTATCTTTATAGAAAATTAAAAGGATATATTATTAAGAAGATTACGTCCCGCAGAAGCAATGATATTGTCCCCCTTGATAAACCCTACTGGAGAAACGCCACAGCGCGCATGAGAGTGAGGCGTCGGGGGTTTAGTAAAAATCATTTGTGGTTGCAAAGAAAAGAATGGGACACAGGCTGATGCGATTCTACACAAGTTAAGTAGAATGGCAAACGCAGTTTTTAAGAATATTAGGGTATGATAAGAGTCAACCCGCTAAAGAAAAAAACAAAAAAAGTTTACTAAGCAATATTATGCTATTAAAAGAAAAAAAGTGGCTGAGGTCATTGATGCAAACGTGCACTAAATTGGGTGTAAGTCATTGACCCAATAAGAAGTGTGACAGCAAGTTGCTTGCAAAAGTATACAAAAATACTTGCCGTTTATCTGAGACCATTAGAAGCCACAAATTAACGAATGAGAACAATTTATTGGATGGTTTAGAAATATATGGGTGAAATGTATTACAAATAGATTATCTAGTAATTCACTCTAAAGAAGTCCTATATTGGTTAGTCCTTTTTCCAAGGCAGCGGAGGGTTAAGTGACTTGCCCAAGGCCAGAAGGAGGAGTACTAGTGAGAGTCAAACGCTGGTCTCTTAGTTACCAAGCCAGTGCTCTAACCACTAGGCTACTCCTCCACCCAGGCATATCATGGGTTAAAAGCACTGAATCCCAATCATTAACTGTGGGCGACAGTTCTATTGATAATGAACAACATTTACATCTGTACAGCATTTCTCTCCATTAATGCTTAACAATTTGCCTATTATTAAAGGGGAAATTCATCAAAAAGGATGAGAATGTAAACAGTGGTAAGATTTAATTGCTGTTGGACACCTGATGAATTGAAATAATAAACGAAGAGCCAGCCACTCTTATTTCTAAATAATAGGGATGTGAATTATGAATATCTATTTGGTTCATTAGCAACCTTAAACATGTGAAGGTACATTTTAGAAAGGCCAAGTGGTGCAATCTGGGACGTCCAAGTCAGAATGTCTGAAATTCTGGTGGAGGGAGAGCAGAGAAGGCGGAGCATTGCAAAATCGACCTGTCTCCACCCTACACTATAAACATCTATGGAAAACAAAAACAAAGGGAATGTGCAGACGAGTATGTGCAAGATTCCAGCCAAGTTTAGAAACTTGCACGTCAGATATGGGCAGCAGTGGCTTGGGTGACATGGAGAGAAAAGAAACGGCTGAGGGGAGATATGATTGAGGTCTATAAATTCATGAATGGAGTGGAACGGGTAAATGTAGATTGTTTTTTTAGGCCATTAAAAAGCAGAAAGAGAAGAGGACACTCAATGAAGTTACAATGTAACCCATTTAAGACTAATAAGAGAAAATATTTTTTCACTCAACGCTTAATCAAACTCTGGAATTTGTTACCGGAGGATGTAGTAAAGGCTGTTAGTGTAGCTGGGTTTAAAAAAGCTTTGGACAAGTTCCTGGAGGAAAGGTCCAGAAACCATTATTTAAGAGGACCCAGAAAGATGGAGCTGTGGTCTTAAAATTCAGGCGGGAGACCCAGGGTCCCACTGGCAGTTTAAGGCCACAGTAAGAGCAGGCTAAAGAAGAGAGGGCTGTGCATCAAGGAGAGGGGTGGGGTTAGAGAGTAGGGAAAGTGATAGATCTTGACAGGAGGAGTTGGACTAGAGAGGAGGGCAAAGCATAAAGGGAAGGGGCAGAGGTGGAGGTGGATAGGAAAAAGGGAAGGAGGGGGTTGGAAGAGAAACAAAAGAGAGGCTGGAAGGGAATATATGAAAGGCAGGAAAGGGAGAGAGACAGCAAAGCTGAGTGAGAGAAAAATAGTGCATGGTTGGATGGATGGTGCAGGAGGGAGGGGAAATAGTGCAAGAGGGGGACAGGAACAGTTAGAGGAAAGGAGAAGTGCACGGAAGAGAAGAACCTACAGGCCATAGGCACACATACATGATTACTCAGATGCATGAGATGTGCGTGTTAGTTATTTATACCTGCTGTTTATCTTTATTCTGGTTTTCTGCTAATCTCCCTGTGCCTACTAGTGGTGTGATGGCAAAAATAAAATGTTTTGTTTAATTTTTAGCAGGGTTGCTTTGTTTTCAGAAACTTTCATTTTGTGTCATTTTGCTTTTCTAAATTTTAATTTCAGGGCACTTTTGTTAATTGAAGAGTCGAGCACGGTAGGAGGAAGACAGTGTCCAGGCAGACTGACCACCAGCAGAAGCAGTGAGCGGGAAGGTGAGCTCCTCCCTACTCCCCACCACTACCTATCAGCCCCATCAGATAATATTTAAAAGACAGAGCGATATCATCCTACATCATTCAGACCCCTAGAGAAACTAGAAATGCCACTATCACACCCAAACATGTCCCACTCTTTCTGCTACTTTCTTGGAGTGCTGCACTCTCAACCAGCCATCACCAGATCCCAATAATACATGATCTAAAGCCTAAGCCTTTAAACATATGACATCCTTCCAGTATATACCTGAACAGAAAATATGGACATCTCTTCAGAATTGATCCTGTTGCTCATAACACTCTGATCTCCAGACACACCAACCCTCTGCACTGTCGAAATGCTGTAACTTGTGCCTTAATCAACTCATGCTCTGCCCGCAACAAAATTGAAATCTACCTGACCACACCATGGACTGCAAAATTGATATCTTATACATTACAGAAACTTAGTAAACTGAAAACGACATTGTCTTATTAAACCAACTTAATAGTACCACGTACACCATTCACAATTGCCCTAGAAGGTCCAGCACATTTTCACAAACAAGAACCTCAAATTTAATACCATAAGCACCGTCTCTACACCCAGCCTTGACATCATCACAATCTCAAATTATCACCTCACCATCTGCCTGACATACAGATCCCCTCAAAGCAAGGCTGAGGAGATTGCCACACTACTTGACGCAATCTGTTCTCATTTATCCATTCAAAAGGACTTTATCCTACTGAGACCTAAACCTTCCCTTTTCTTCCAACAACCACACCTCTGCCTTCCTTGAAGTGCTGAAGGACCTCCAATTCACTCAGCTAATATTCGCTCCAACACACGCAAAGGGTGGGATCCTCAACTTGATCTTCGTCCCCAACTGTCTTCTCGATACAGCAGAATATGTTCCACCCACTATAACACCAGTCCCTTGGTCTGACCATAGCCTCATATCCTTTAATATACCCATCTCTCACATGCACATCCTGCCACAGAACTCTTCTTCAGCATGGAGATTCCTCTCATTCAATGAACAAGCCTTTCTCTAAAAAACCCTACCAGCCCTGATGAACATACCAGCACAGACCGACCTTGAAACACTGATCAACACATGGAACTCCACCATCTCCACTGCTGCTCTTGCACCACCAAAAGCTCCCCTCAAGAAACAGCGACCACATACACCTTGGTTCTCCACAGCACTAAAAGTGCAAAAGCACGACCTAAGTCACCTTGAACGAGAATGGATGAAGTCACAAAACCATCAACTCCAAACCCTTTATCTAGACAGTCTAAAAATTGACTACAATTCAACCATCAAAACAAAAAAAAATATTATGACATCTTCTATTACACGCCATCAATAAACCCAGGGGAACTCTTTGATATTGCCAAATCACTCACTAAAGATCCCACTCAACCACGCCAAGATAACACTGCACTCTCAAGACATGGCCTCCTACCTTCAAACCAAACATAACTCTAGTTCCTCCAATATCCTCACCATGCCCACATCAAATGAGGACACTGCTTATGATCACCCCTGGACCGCTTTCAGAACTATATCCCTTGAGGAACTCTATTTCATAATTGTCAACCTCAACAATACAACCTCTGCACTTGATCCTTGCCCAGTTTCCTGGATAAAAATCACAAGAATACAATTTCTACCATTCATAGCTGAAATACTACAGTCTTCTCTCTCACAAGGATTCATCCCACCCTCACTCAAACAAGCCTCAATCAGACCTCTCCTAAAAAAGTAAAACCTCAACCCATGCTCACCTGCCTCATAACTAGTGTACCATTCATATCGAAAATCATTGAAAAGGCCATCCAAACCCAACTTCAAGATCACACAGAACCATCACATGCCACTAGATCAGTATCAACATGGCTTCCGCCCCTACCACAGTGTAGAAACCCTACTGATCTCCCTGTTAAACACACTCATTGTAGGCACAGAAATACTCACCCAAGGTTTCATCCTGCTATTTTTGGACATCTTCGCAGCTTTTGACACCATGTCCCATCAAATCCTTCTCAACCAACTCCATCACGTTGGAGTCCGAGGCATTCCTCTCAAATGGATCAACTCCTACCTATCCAACCAGAGTCAACAAATAAAAATTGGAACACAAACTTTGGATTTTTTCACCCTAACCCAAGGAGTACCCCAAGGCTCATCCCTCTCCTCTTTGCTATTCAACATCTACATTCAACGCCTGTGCACTGTCCTCCAATGCTCCAGTGTCAAATAACCTGATCCATGCTGACAACATAATGATTTATGCACCTTTTTCCATGTCCACTTCTGACTACTCCAAAATCACAAGCTGCTTCTCTGAAGTAATCAAATGGCTCCACCATCACAATTTATCCATCAAGTTCAACAAAACAGAACTTCTCCATGTCACAAGAGACCCCATCTTCCCCCCCCCCATCAGGATTGGCAACATTGACCTCCACGACAAAACTGAGATCAGATACCTAAGCATCATACTTGATCAGCAACGGATCTTCAAATCCCATATTCAAAACACCAAGTCTGTATATTATAAACTCAAAACTCTGCAGAATCTACGCCCCCTCCTAGCCAATGAAACATTCCGCTCAGTCTGTCAAGCTGCTATCATTCCTCTATTCGACTACTGCAACTCTATATATCAGGGTTTACCCAAGCATGCTCTGCTTCCACTACAACTCACCCAGAACACTACAGCACAGACCATCTGCCAAGTCTCTAGGCAAACCCACATCACACCAATCCTCAAACTTCTCCACTGGCTATCTATCAGCTCAAAAATAAAATACAAGGTCTTCACTACCATCAACAAGACTCTAAACAACCAATTCTCTGAGCACCTTCAGATGCTAATTCACACTCCTAAGACTAAGAAGAAATAGCACACAAAATCTCCTCAGTCTCCCAACCCAGACTTGCAAGAGCAACCAGAACATATGACTCAGAGCATTCACACTCTACACCCCGACCCTCTGGAACGCACTACCCCCCACAATATGAAACAGTAAATCCATTGTGAACTTCTGAAAGAAATTAAAGACCCACCTCTTTCAAGAGCACTTTGGCACAGAGTCCCAGTTGTATGCAAAGCAACATGACCTTTCACAAACAGGATCTCTCCCAACCCACCTCCATGAAGTTCCTCCTCCAGAATCCCCAACCCACCCTCCTGAGCCTATACCTATTGGGGGTCATTGCGATCCCCGAATAGTGAGGCTGAATGTCTAATTTGGATGTTCAGTCCTTGCTATTCGCAGAGACCATATTGCCTGCAAAGAGCTCCCCATGTACAAAGGGGATGTGTGGGGAGCTCTGGATGGGGACAGAAGAGGCTGGCGATGTGGAGCAGCGTGGGCGAGGCAGAGGTAAGGTGCCCAACCCAGACATACAGGGCCGATTATGGTCGCGACCCTGTATGTCCAGGGTTGCTGGGTTAGACAGGGGACTTATTCCACTGTAGAGGGAATAAGACCCCTCTGAGGGCAGTGACCTGCACCGTAGGACCACCCTGAGGACATGAGCTGCAGGGGGAGATGCCCTGCTGCCCGATATGGGCCATGGCAGGCCTGTCTGTGGGTCAGGTGATGGGGATTGCAAGGTATTTTGCTGGTGGTGCATTAGGGCCTCTGCATGGTGTCCTGGTGCCATGGCGATGGGACGCCATGGAACCGGCTGCCATACAGGAGCCGTGGCCAAATTATATGGGGAAGGGCAAGGACATGCAGTGACATAGACTTGGGACACATCCTGCCCATCCATGCTGGTTGCACCAAATTTGGATCCTGCAGGGACATATAGCCCCTGTGGGATCAGAATCGGGTGCAGAACTTGTCCATCCAGAATCTGGGCATCCAGACGGGCCGGACTTGCCCCGATCATGATGGGGCCCATTTTGTAAATAGTTCTGATCCCTTATTTTAAACTTATGAGGACCTTTGTTTTACTGCATTATTTACAAACTCCATATCTCCCAACTATCTATTTAGTCCATTGTATCTACCCTTTTTAATTACATTTCTATATCCTCTTGTATTTAAAATGCTCACTGTATTCACTCAGTTATATATGTTATATATAAACTGTTTTGACTGGTAGAGAAACGGTATATCAAAAATTGTTAAATAAATAAATAAAATAAATAAGAGGTAGCTGTGGCTGCTGCCCAAACCAAAAACCACAGATGAAAGGTTATTAGAAGTTTCAGGCAAATAAAACACTCAATGGCTTTTTTTCTCATGTCCTTAATAAAATCATCAGCAATACAAGACAGTTTAGTGGTGTATGCTGTTGATGCATGGCGTGAGCATGCATCTCATGGACTGCCCAAGTACAAATGTTCAGCCATAGTTATCCTGACTCTTGTGAGACCTCCACTTTCCATATTATGGATGCCTCAACAGATGTGACATAGTTTCCTGCTCCTGCATCTTCTGCCTGATGTGCTGCAATGCTTTGAGACGGCACCTCCAGGAGGCCCTGAACTTGGTCTTGAGTGGCCCGATGTCATGCAGGATGCAAATCCATCTATGGAAGAAGAGTGAGATGCACATGAACAGAGACCTGATCCTACTATCCATCATCATGTTCGCCCCCTAACATCCTCACACTTGGTTCCCCAGATGTATTGCTAGGAATATACCACATCATATAAGGAGTGCACCATATTTCTATGCATGAATGCTATGGAAATCTGATAGGCTGGGTATCATTAGAACTCCTGCCTTGTCCAACAGCTAGCCCTTGTTTGCTCTGTCCAACCACCTTCCACCACTTCTGTGCCTTGTTGTAGTCTCTGCTTTGTTGACGTGTGCTAAAAATGCCCAGTAAGGATGGGAACCAGATTTTAAAGCTATGTATACCTGCAATAACTATGGTCCACCAAAAAACAGCAAGCTGCCACGTGGGCAACAAAGAACCAGTCAAGGAACGTGGCAGGTAGTTCAAAAGTTGCCTTTATTGTTCCACAGATCAAGTGTGCCTAAACCCGACACAGGCCGTGTTTCGTTCACCACTTCTTCAGGGGTTAAGAGCTCACACTGTAACAGCCCATAAAAAATGCACATCTCTTTGATTGGCAGGGCCGTGGGAACAACCTGCTTCACATGTGCGATGTAGGTTGAACCAGCTGGACAGTCATAGATGGTACCTCTGCTTCTCCTTCTCTCTCTGAGAAGGAGAAGGAGAGACAGAGAGAGAAGGAGAAGCAGAGGTACCATCTATGACTGTCCAGCTGGTTCAACCTACATCGCACATGTGGGGCAGGTTGTTCCCACGGCCCTGCCAATCAAAGAGATTTGTGTTTTATATTGGCTGTTACAGTGTGAGCTCTTAACCCCTGAGGAAGTGGTGAACGAAACACGGCCTGTGTCGGGTTTAGGCACACTTGATCCGTGGAACAATAAAGGCAACTTTTGAACTACCTGCCACGTTCCTTGACTGGTTCTTACCTTCAATAACTATGCCATTGTGATCAGTGGCACATTCATTTCGAAGGAGTGAGGGGGGATGGGCTACCAGCCTTGATGCCTGCCTGTATACATTAGCTTGCTCCTTTTATCCCAAGCCTAATGGCACAAATACCCCTCTCCAAAGGCCTCCCTGAGATACCTTGCCCTCTTACCATGTGGCTGCCCTATCAACCTTGCCTGTATGACAGAATGGCAGACCATGCAATAGCGTGGCACAACACATGTGAGTGTGTGTGTGTGTTAACAGGGGAGGGGCCATTCAGGCTCCAGAAGTGATCTGGGCAGTTCCATGGTTCCCTGCATACACCATAGGTGTTGGTCTGCTACTAGCTTGCTCCCTATGAGAGGTTTGTTTTGGTGTCATAAAACTAAGTATAATCTTACTTGGCTAGGGCTATGTGGATCCTCTCCCATGCTCTCCATGCTCTAAGTGGAGCTCTGTGCCCTCCAGGCATGTAAAAGGTGCCTTCATTGGAGACCACCAGATGCACCAAGAAGTCACATTCTGCAACTCAGAAGTTATGCGCCTCCCTCGCTAACATTTTGATATTCTCTAAAGAAGGCATGCTATTGGCCATGGGAACATGCGGAGTCCAGAAACTTGTTAAGGGGAAGAATTGCCATGTACACATGGAATGCAGGTAGGCATATGTATTTTACCACATATAAGATATATGTGCAGCATCCCAAAATGTGGTCATGTATAATGTACTTGTCTACTGATACTCCTATGTTTTGCATGTGTATCTGAAGCCCGCGCTCATGATTCCCATGCACCCCCATTTTAGAATGCGCTTGCATGACTTTATTTATTTATTTAACTGGTTTTATATAGCGCCTTATTGAGATGTTGAGGGGGTTTACATGGAACTTTTATAATTTAACTTTACTTAACTGTACATGGAGCACTGTGGTATAACTTGAATTACTAGATTAGGCTAGATTAGCAGACATGGAACAGAAATAATTAAAGAACAGTATTTACATATTGTAATAACTTATAAGATGCGGTTTATCTGTTAAACAACAACATAGCATTGCCCTTCTACCTTTTGGCTTCACTGTCTACGCTGCTTTCTAACACATGTACATAGATTTGACCATGGGACATCTTAACAAACACAGAACATATGTCGATTTTCCATCAGCCTCACACATGCACACCCTCTTTTCTGAAATTCACACCGATTGGCTGCTGTTTTAAATCTGATGTCACTTCCTCCCCATACACAGTCCTTGTAACATGACTTCACATGAGTCTGTATGCTCTTGTAATGATTTCTATACTTCATAGATTTGGAGTGGAGGAGTGGTTAGAGCAGCTGTCTGGAGCTCGGAAGGAACAGCATTCTAAATCCCACTGAAACTTCTTGTGGCCTTGGGCAAGCACTTAACCCTATATTGCCTCAGGTACAAACTTAAATTGCAAGCTCTCTGGGGACAGGGAAAATAATTACTGTACCTGAATGTAACTTGCCTTGGACTGCTACTAGAAAGGTGTGAGCTAAATACTAATACATAAATCTCTGATTGTAAACCCAAGAGATAGAAAAGCTTTCCATTTCTTGATATGATGTGAAAAAATTGCCTTCCTTTTCAAGGGGCCCTGTGATATTCACAGATCTTATGAATTATCCATTTTGCCATTCCTGCCAGACCTCAATGTCTATTATTGTTTCTGTACTTACATTTTGTTGTTTTCTCACTGGTAAGAACTGCATGATTAATTGGGAGAAGTCTAATATCAGACGGAGAGAGAACTCAGCATGAAATGGGCTATTAATGTTTGCTTGTGGGGAAGGGTTGCAATGGATATTTAACTGAAATATGCAGAATGGAAGACGTCCAAGCGGAGTGTGTTTATATATGTTATAGGATTTCAAGCTTGATATCATGAATCTTCTATCTGCAAAAATTGTAAGACAAATGAAAATTAAATAATAACCTGATCCTGGGAAGAGATTTTATAATTAGGCAGAAAGAGGTAAGTTTATATTTGGGTGCACATATTAATAGTACACACATGCTCTAACTGAAGATATGGGCACCAGTCTGCTTTGCAAATTATCCCAGGGGATTTATGCATTCACATTTACACCTGTTCTTTGGAATACACTAATTTTCTGGGTTATTTCACGAGCGGATGCGCATCAATGCAAATTGTTCTTAAACTCTTCCCCTAGGAACACCTCCCTTTAGTCTGTGCAGTTATGTGCGTACAGGGTATGTGCTTGTAAATGTATGCACAATTTGATAAGTGCTGTTTGCACACACACAACACTGTTTTGCATGCAGAAATCGTTTTTAAATTGCCTTCTCTTTGCTTTGTGCTTTATGAAACCAGCTTGTTTAAAAAATATTGAGTGAGTTTTGTTTCAGGTAAGTTTGAGTGCAAGATAGCACATGATAAAGGTGTCCTTTTCAAAATCATGTTATTAATGGGACCATTGCCTATTTGAATTATAGTAGAGGAGCCAGAGATTCTTTAGGTATCTGTCAAGCAATTTTTGGAAACACTGCTTGATTCCAAAATCTCATTAAACTGCTATGAAAATGTTGTGAATTATCCCATTTTTCCCTAAGATTCTAGGTGCTATGAAGTTTCTTCACGGACATCCTAAACTTAAATAATCTTTGATCTCTACCATTTAGATTGACCAATAACTGTCAGTATAGTGTAGCTCTCAGTACGGTCATGGAAAAGGCTGACTTGGATCTAATGGTTACAGAGTCATGTAACAGAGAGAAAACCATGACTGGGATATAGTTATACTGGACTATAATCTATTCAGAAAAGACCAGGGAGGAGTAGTGCTATATATGAAAAAGAATATTAAACAACAGAATTGCAGGGCTTATGGAACAAGGGGGAAGCACTATGGGTTAATTTTGAAAGAGGGAATAGAACATCTGTTTATACTGGTGTGATAAACAAACCTTCTTTGCAGGATAGAGATTTAATGGAAGACATTCATAAAATTGCTTTGAAAATGGAAGTGTAGAATTGTGCATTTGGTTTCCAATTTTGGTTCAGAAAATTATATGCATGTAAATATCATGCACTAAATTGACTTTGCACAGATAAAACCTCTGAATTAATGCATGTATAGTTGATTTAAATGCATTAAGGAATTTTTTTCATATGTTAATCAAATTTTACACGCATCAATTTCTGAAACAAACCAAAGAAGGTCTGGAAATCAACCAAAGATCTGAAAATGATCTAACATGATAAAAAAAAAACATTTTTTTCTGTGTACACCCCTAGGGAAGTGTTATTACATAGGATTTTCAATTTGCTGGCTATTGATTGAGGCAATACTGTTTAGGTCAGGAGATCCTGGATTCTCTACAGGGAGAACTTAACCGGGTAAGGCGGACACGTCGCCTCTCGCCCCTCCCAGCCACCCCCGTTCATTTTTTCCAAAGACTAATTCAGAACAAACACATGACAACAATCTTGGATTTAAACTGGTCGCAGCTTTAATAACCTTTTAACAAACCAACCAATACAACTCAACACATTATAACTCTCCCCCCCCCCAGCAGAGCGAGCCCTCACCAGCCATGTTAGTAGCAAGGTGACGCCGCATCCGCTTCCCCCCCGGGCACAGGCCCGACATTTTTCCACGCCCTCCCTCTTCTGACTTCGCCATGTTATTAGCAAAAGCCTGAGGGATTAACCGGGTCGGGGGTACCCCACCCCCGCCCTCATGCTTGCCACCGGCTCCGGACCCCGGAAACCTCCGGGATCCCGCCAAAGCCCTCCCCCCAGCTGCAACAACCCACTACCCCCCGACAACCAAGCTTCCCCAAGCAAGGGTGGGCGGGAGGGACGTCCGGCGCCTCCAGCCTCACACCAGCAACGGCCGGAGCAGCGCCGAGTCCCCGCACCACCCCCCCCCTGCTGCCGAGGTTCCAGCCCTCTCATTGGCTCCCACGCATTTAAAACGCCGACGGGAGCCAATGAGGCCGCCGGACCACGCGGGGGACCACCCGAGCCGCGCGCCGCCGAAACGCGGGGGCGCAAGCGGACTGCCTCCCCCCTGGTTAGAAGCGGCAGCGCGGACGGGGGCCCGCGGCCTTACGAGTTCTGGAAACTGGTAACAGACCTATACAGATGGGACAATGCTGGAACTGGTGCTTTGAAATCAGGAGATTTGTTTCTGATGTCATAGTGGGCAAAGATATGCAATCAGTGATCACCAGATGGTATGGTTCATTATTAGGGCACAGACGGTGATGATTTTTTTTTAAAAGTCACAGTCCTAGACTTCATGGAAACCAGTTTTTTCAAGATGGGTAAGTACCTCTAGGAGTTGTTAGCTGGATGAAAAAATCAAGGGGGAAGTAGAAGAACAATAGGCAAAACTGGAAGGAGAAAAAGAAGCTGCATTGGTTTTTCTAAGTAGTAGAAAAGATAAGGAAAAAAAGTTTAGGGTTCATAAATTACAAAAGACTGCAGACAGGTAACAATATCTAGAATTGTTCAGAGAAGCAGGAAAAGTGGTCAGGAGAATGAAGATGGAAATGAAAGAAAATAAAATATCTAACATGGTAAAACAGGAAGGCAAGACTCCAGGAAATGGGAATATCCAGCACTTTTCTTGATTACTTCTCACCTACATTCTTGATCTTTTTGGGTTTCTTCTAACAATGTGCTATCAGTCCCATATCCCCTTATCTACAGTGTGGTTTAAGTCTCACTGGTTAGTTCTCAGTGCTTCTAAATACAATGTTTCTCTAGCCACGCTTCAATAGTGTCCTTTCCTCTTTCTCTAGATGGCACTATCCTCCCCATCATCAACTCTTTGTGCACTCTTAGGGGTTATGTTTACTAAAAAACGGTAGCAGCTTCCAATATCGCATTGAAGCCACTACCTCTGTTTAGTAAACATACCCCTTAGTGTGCTCCTTGATTCCTCCCTTCCTTAAAACCACAATTGGATGTTATCATTAAATCTTCATTTTTTGCTCTTTGTAGAATTTAGTCAGTTACGAGGTCTTACTTTTCTACTTCACAACTCAAGGTGCTACTTTTGTCCTTAATCATTTCCAGAATCAGCTATTGTAATTTACTTTACTGCAGTCTCCCAGCCAATGCTCTCAAACGTCTTCAGCTCATTCCAACTTCATCACTCCCCTTCTGATTCTACATCCTGGCTCCTAGTTTAAGCTCATCTGCAATTTAATATTTTCATCCTCACATATTGCGCCTTTAACCAGGATTCCCCCTCCCTCCCCCCCCCAACAGAGTAGCCTCCTCCATCTGAGGAGAGTCTTAGTCCTACTTTTACCCCGCTGTAGATATTTCTTTGTAGTTGTGAGTTAAGATGTTACCTCAGACTGAGATCTTGTCAGTATGGACACTTCAGGAGACACCAACCATGTCCAGAAGTCAGTTTATCAAAATAATGAGAAATAACAACTGGAGAAAGAAGAAACTAAAATTGTATTTTGCCTCAAATGTAAAAGTGAAAGTATGTGCTGTCAAGTCACTGCTCACTCCGGCGACATAGTCCCTGGGTTTTCTTGGCAAGGTGCTAGTGGAAGTAGATTGCCAGGCCTTTCTTTCATGCAGTATGGGGGTCATATCCAGGCAGGGCATACATCCCTGCTGTTCATCCTGCTGCTGCTCCTGGCACAAACGCTCCCCATAAGAACAACGCTGTTGTACAGGGAGCTTTAGATGAGGGTGTGAGGGGGAGATCCAGAGGTGGAGCATGGACAGGCCGTGACATGGACATACAAGGCTAATTCCAAGGTCGGCCCTGTACGTTCGGGGCCTTCAATGTAGACGGAGGACTTATTCCACCTCAAAGGTGGAGTAAGTGCCCCTGGATGGTGGGGGATCACGGCACGGGACCCGGAGGAGCAGGTGAGGGGGTACAGGGGGTTCCCCGGAGCCCTACCCAGGCCTTGGAAGGCCCGATCGGGGGTCGAGCTGTGGGGAAACACAGCTCTGTGTGTCGACCAGTGATCGCAGCTCCTGAATGGAGCCGTGGTGCCATGGCAACAGGATGCCATGACACTTCAGCTCCATTCAGGAGCCTGGCTTTGTTAGCCGGGTATATGGCTGGGCTTGCAGCCACTCAGAATCATGGCCGACCTACACATCCAGACCAGTAGACCTGATTCTGATCCCACAGACATGTCTAGCCCCCGTAGGATCAGAATCTGGTGCTAGCACTGCATGACCCGATTCTGCCCAGCGGTACAGGATGTAATTGGCCTCTCAGCTCCTGGCATTCCAAGTGGTCTCCCATCCAAGTACTAGTCAGGCCTGACCCCACTTAGCTTCTAATGTATTGTTACAAATGCTGATTCAGTAAGAGTACATTTTCTTCAGTTGAATAAAGTACAAAATACATTCTGAAAGTGAGCAAATTATTGTTTGTTTATTTAAATATATACATTATAGCTAAAATTATTTTAAATACCACAGCTGCAGTTAAACCAATTTAACACAGCTATTTAAAACATGTTAAATGTTTTGAGAGATTATTGCACAACAATGTTAAAAAAATGAATGTCTCTTTTCCAGAAATAGTTAAGAATCTTTAAAACTATGTTTACAATTAAAATGTCTCTCTCTCCCTCTTATTTTCAAGTTAATGTCCCAGGAAGTGTTTGCTTGGAATCAGGTAAGTACTGTACAATCCACTTCAAATAAAATCTGTTAAAATGATTTTTCTTTCTAGCATGTTAAGAAAATGTGACCTTTTTCTTTTATCTTTTAGGTTTTTCTAACTCTCCATTTTTAAATCAGGTAAGTATAATTTTGAAATGTAAGTCAGAGTCCTTATTTGAACTGCAATAGTTTAAAAATATTTGTGTGTGCTGCAAAAATATGAAAATCTGGAAGAATATGCTGCTTCTTGTCTGTCTTGAGTTGGGACCCTTTAAGCAGAATCTGGTCCTGATCCTCCCTGGTTCCAGTCCTGGCCTCAGCAGGTCCAGCACAGTCTGCTCCAAACTACTCCTCAGAGTTGCCAAGTTGCCCAGCTAGTCCTGGATGTCTGACAATCTCCTTCTGATGCATTATGGGACCTGCAGCACTGATTACAGTGAGTAAAATCAGGGACCTCAAAACCATACTGCACTACAATGCAAAGTTCAAACCAGAAATGGCAAAAAAATCTCACTCCTGGAACTGGGTAACTTGGCAACTCTGAGCTCAGTTTATGTTTTTCCAGTACAGGTGAAGTTTCTTCAACACAGCTGTCACTGTTCCTCAGACTTCGCAGGACCCCCTTCCAGAATGCTAACATAGCGGTGACATAGCTCTTTAGAAAGTTTAAAAGCAAAGGGTATCTTACTTCTCTGACTTACAAGCTGCTTGTTCTCATGCTAGTTTCAAATCAGATATTCTCTTTAATAAACTAGTCACGGACGTTCCTTCTCTGCCAGAAATTAATGTCAGAGTCACTAAGAAAATCCCCCTCTAGGAGGAAAAGTGACTTCTTCATGCAAAGAGAAATTAATTCTTACTTTAAGTCTCAAACCAAGTCTTTGCCATCAACAATCTTTCTTACCCAGAATAGCAGAGTTCAAGTCCAAATATTTATCAAAAAGGAAAAAGAAATGATATATCCTTCTCCACTAGCAATCACAATCTATCTCATTCACTTCCAGTGCTTCACACCCATACAAATGCTGAACCTCACACCAAAAATAACAGTTAACATAGAAACATGACGACAGAAAAAGACCACATGGCCTATGTAGTCTGTCCTTCCATATCAAACCACTACAACAGCCGCCTTTTTGCCTTTAGAGATCCTCTGTGTTTGTCCCATACTTTTTTGAATTCAGTTACTGTCCTCATCTCTACCACCTCCACTGGGAGACTATTCCACGGATCCACTACTCTTTCCGTAAAGAAATATTTCCGCATATCACTCCTGAATCTATCTCCCTTCACCCTCATCCCATGTCCCCTCATAGCAGAGCTTGCTTTCAATCGAAAGAGGCCCTTCTCCTGTGCATTAATGCCATGGAGGTATTTAAACGTCTCAGTCATATCACCTCTATTCCGCCTTTCCTCTAAGATGTATATATTAAGATCCTTAAGTCTGTCCTCATATGCTTTATAATGAAGACCGCTAACCATTTTAGTAGCCACCCTCTGTACTGATTCCATCCTGTTTATATCCTTTTGAAGGTGCGGTCTCCAGAATTGCACACTATACTGCAAATGAGGTCGCACCAAAGACTTATACAAAGGCACTATCACCTCCTTTCTTCTGCTAGCCATTCCTCTCCCTATGCACCCAAACATCCTTCTAGCTTTCACTGTCGCCTTTTCTACCTGTTTAGCTACTTTAAGATCATCAGACACAATCATGCCTAGGTCCCGCTCTTCTTTAGTGGACAAAAGTACTTCACCCCCTATACTATATTGCTCCCTTGGATTGCTGCAGGCCAGATGCATGACCTTACATTTTTTAACATTAAATTTCAGCTTCCAAATTCTAGACCATTGTTCGACATATGCTCAAAGTTTCATCATTGGTCAAAAAAACCTCTGTGCTGGGGCATACAATATAAGCCCAAAACTAGCACTTACTAATGGTATGAAATAGTACTGATGATATGAAATAACAGGGATAGAAGACAAAATTGACTTAGCTTAGGAGGCAGTGAGAACAGGCAGCCGCACACAGCATGGAGCAAGAAGACAGTACAAAAAGCCACCAGAACAGCTGTGTTTATAGCAACGACACTGGAGCCCCGACATCAGGTGTTTTGCCAACAAGCTTCCTCAGGGTTAGCCGCTGGTACCGCGAGCCGAGCACAACTCTTTACTTGTTTTGCCTCTGTTGTTCAGATATGCAGCGTTTCCCATGAAGAGCTCCCTGAAGAAGCTGGTTGGCGAAACACCTGGTGTCGGGGCTCCAGTGTTGTTGCTATAAACACAGCTGTTCTGGTGGCTTTTTGTACTGTCTTCTTGCTCCATGCTGTGTGCGGCTGCCTGTTCTCACTGCCTCCTAAGCTAAGTCAATTTTGTCTTCTATCCCTGTTATTTCATATCATCAGTACTGTTTCATACCATTAGTAAGTGCCAGAGAAGGGCAACAGTAATGGCAATGGGTGTCCCTGAAGAGCTGGCGCTCTAGGCAGCTGTCTAGTTCACCTAATGGTAGCACCGGCCCTGTGCCCTCCCTCCTCTGCTGTGCCTTCCATGGAAGTTCAGACATTCTGACTTGGATGTTCCAGATGGCAGCTAAACAGCCTTTCTAAAATGCCACGTTAAATATATTTGTTATATGAGTGGCACTTGTATATCAGTGCTGTCTGAATAATTTTTCAGCTTGCTCTCACTCCATCACAATCTCAGCCCAATATTATACCGACAGTACTAACCAGTCAGATTTTCAGCCGGGTACCATCCATATACAATGGGTCGCTATTTAAACTTTGCAGCCGGCATTTCTTTAAAATGTCAGCCACGGTGTTGAAAAAGAAACAGGATATTCAGTGTTGATATCGGATATCCACTGCTGCTGAATATCTGGTCTCCGCACTGAAAGCTGGTGCTGTCCATACGGTGGCAATATTCAGCCCTATCTGGATAGCAAACCAAATAAGGGTAGGACTGTTTTTGCTGCACCCTAAATTTTATGTGGTCTGTTATTTGGTAGTGGACTGGACATCGCCACTAACTGGGTAAACCTAGCCTTCATTCTGACAAAAGAGTGCCACAGTGGTCAGAGGAGATAGTGTCAGCGGGCTTATGCTACTACCTCATAGTCCCCACTGGATATCGGCCCAAAGTTGTTAGAAACATAGAAAAATGACGACAGATAAAGACCACATGTCCTTCCATATCAACAACTACAACAGTCCCCTTTTTTCCTTTAGAGATCCTCTGTGTTGGTCCCATGCTTTTTTGAATTCAGTTACTGTCCTCATCTGCACCACCTCCACTGGGAGACTATTCCATGGATCCACTACTCTTTCCTTAAAGAAATATTTCCGCATATCACTCCTGAATCTATCCCCTTTCATCCTCATCCCATGTCCCCTCGTAGCAGAGCTTGCTTTCAATCGAAAGAGGCTCTCCCCCTGTACATTTATGCCACAGAGGTATTTAAACATTTCAATCATATCACCTCTATCCCGCCTTTCCTCTAAGGTGTACATATTAAGATCCTTAAGTCTGTCCTCATATGCTTTATAATGAAGACCACTAACCATTTTAGTAGCAACCCTCTGCACCGACTCCATCCTGTTTATATCCTTTTGAAGGTGCGGTCTCCAGAATTGCACACTATACTCCAAATGAGGTCGCACCAAAGACTTATACAGAGGCACTATCACCTCCTTTTTTCTGCTAGCCATTCCTCTCCGTATGCACCCAAGCATCCTTCTAGTTTTTGCCATCGCCTTTTCTACCTGTTTAGCTACTTTAAGATCATCAGACACAATCACGCCTAGGTCCCGCTCTTCTTTAGTGGACAAAAGTACTTCACCCCCTATACTATATTGCTCCCTTGGATTGCTGCAGCCCAAATGCATGACCTTACAGTACATTTTTTAACATTAAATCCCAGCTGCCAAATTCTAGACCATTCTTCAAGCTTAGCTAGATCACTCCTCATGTTATCTACACCTTCCTGGGTGTCTACTCTATTGCAGATTTTGGTCTCATCTACAATGTGGCAAACCTTATCCGAAAGCCCTTCCACTATATCACTAACAATGATGTTAAACAGAATCAGAGAGAGAAGTTATATGTTCATTGGGAGAGAAGATATATGTTCATTGGCCATCAGAAAACATATTGAAGCCTATTCTCATCTGGGCCTATTGGGGCCCATCTGGATGTCCAGAATCTGGGCGGGCTGGATATGCACTCGATTCTGTCGGGCTCAATATCTCGCCGATTCCCTGGATATCTCACCCTGGACTCCTCCATGGATCTGCAATGCAGTGGCATCCCATTTCCATGGCACCGCGGCTCCATACAGGAGCACCAATCGCCCACACCACGGTCAAACCCATGTTCCCTGCTGCCCAACCCCCGATTGGGCCTTCTGGGGCCAGGATCAGGCTGCAGGGAACCCCCTGCCACGCTCACCTCCTCTGCTAATCCCGGCATGGCTGTCCCCCTCTGTCAGGGTGGAGACTTATTCCACCTCTGAGGCAGAATAAGTCCCTCATCCAGGTTCCCCAGCCCGGACGTACAGGGCCCTCACCAAAATAGGTCCTGTACATTTGTGTTGAGGGTCATGCCTCCGGCCCGCTATCGCTTCACCTCCAGCCCGCCCCCTCCCGCCCTCGTACAGAGTTCCCCACACATCTCGGCAGTACATGCGAGGAGCTCTGTGTTTCGAATCGGGCATAGGGGAATGGCGGGGGCTGGACATCCATGTTAGACATCCAGCAAGCACTATTCAAGATTGGAATGATCCCCATAGCTTATAGAGGGCAATTCTATAAGGGTCATTTAGTTTAACACATGCTGTCACGTGCCATGTTTGGCACCGATTCCATAATGTAAAACATGCACGTACTTTACTTTTTAGAACAGGGTAGTAAGTGGTGAGACATGTTCACCAAATTTAAGTGTGGTCACTTACACCAATGTAAATGCACAGCCTAGATTGTGGAAAATTGCAAGAGGATCTTGATAAATTGGAAGACTGGGCATCAAAATGGCAGATGAAATTTAATGTGGAGAAGTGCAAGGTTATGCACCTAGGGAAGAACAACCCAAACTATGGTTACACGATGCAAGGTTCCACATTAGGAACCACCACCCAAGAAAAAGATTTAGGCGTCCTTGTGGATACCATGTTAAAACCCTCGGCCCAGTGTGCAGCGGCGGCCAAGAGAGCAAATAGAATGCTAGGTATGATAAGGAAAGGAATGGAAAATAAAACAAAAGATATTATAATGCCTCTATATCGTTCCATGGTGAGACCGCACCTTGAATATTGTGTGCAATTCTGGTCGCCATATCTTAAAAAGGATATAGCAATTTTAGAAAAGGTTCAGAGAAGAGCCACCAAAATGGTAAAGGGGATGGAAGGCTACTCCTATGAAGAAAGGCTAAAAAGGTTGGGGCTCTTTAACCTGGAAAAGAGACGGCTGAGGGGAGATATGATAGAAGTCTATAAATTAATGAACGGAGTGGAACGGGTAAACGTAGATCGATTGTTTACCTTATCAGAATATAGAAAGACTAGGGGACATGCAATGAAGCTACAGGGTAAACTATTTAAGACTAATAAAAGAAAATATTTTTTCACTCAACGTGTAATCAAACTCTGGAATTTGTTACCGGAGGATGTAGTAAAGGCTGTTAGTGTAGCTGGGTTTAAAAAAGGTTTGGACAAGTTCCTGGAGGAAAGGTCCATAAACCATTATTAAGAAGGGACCCAGGATATCAATGCTTGAACCAATACAAGCATTGTGGAACCTGTGTCCCTTGGGGAAACTGCTAGGTACGTATGACCTAGATTGGCCACTGTTGGAAACAGAATACTGGGCTTGATGGACCTTGGTCTGACCCAGTATGGCATATCTTATGTTCTTATGTTCTTATGTACAGAACATGTGTAGGTTATAGCATTTTATAACTTACATGCATAAAGTTAGGTCCTGCCAATGCTTCAACCAAGTTCTGCCACAAAATATGCATAAAAGAGACATGCATGGGCACTTACAGAAGAGCAACTGCCAAATGTGTATGCATAAGTGCCCATTTACCTGTGTAAGTCCTTCGGAACAGGGACTTATATGTGTTATTAGTGCATAAACTTTCCATGTGTGCATTTTAGAATTGCCCCCATAGTGAATAAATTTCCCCACTCAACGTATATCTTCAAACCCCATTTCTTAAATGCCCCTATCCCCAAAGATCCATCTTGGGTCCACTCCTTTTCTCTCTATATACCCAGTCCCATGGGCGCTCTTCTCATGGCTTTCAGTACCATCTTTATGCTGATGACTCCCAGATCTACCTCTCTACACCTGAAATCTTTCCAGTAATCCAGGCCCAGATCTCTGCCCGCCTTTCTGATATTGCTGCTTGGACACTGTTGTTTGAAACACTGCTGCTTGAAATTGAATATGGCCAAAACCGAGCTTCTTATTTTTATTATGTATTTATTTAACTGGTTTTATTTACTGCCTTTCGACACGTCAATGTGGTTTACATTGAACAGAAGAGCGCATACATAAAACCAGCAACTAAGAATATAGCAAACAGTAGAGAACATATTGTACATGAGACCATAGTTATAACATCAAACCTTCATAGCAACATGAAACATAGGTAACTATATACAGTAGAATGTGCCAACAATATAAACATGAGATGGGGAATAGGCTTTTCCCCCTAAACCCCCCTCTCCGCTTCCTCCTTTCTCAGTCTCTGTGGATAACTCTCTCCTCCTCCCTGTCTCCTCAGCTTGCAACATTGAGTTCATCTTTGACTCCTTCTTTCTCCTTCTCCACACACATCCAACTGATAGCTATGACCTGCTATTTCTTTCTCTATAACATCAACAAAATTTGCTCATTCCTTTCTGAACACACTACTAAGACAGTTATTCACTACTTAGTCACCTTCCGTCTAGACTATTTAACCTACTCCTTGCTAGTCTCCCTCTGAATCATCTCTCTCCCCTTCAATCTGTTCAACACTCTGCTGTGTGGCTAATCTTCCGCCAGCCTCGTCATGCTCATATTACCCCTCTTTGCAAGTCACTTCACTGGCTCCCTATCCGTTTCCACATCCAGTTCAAATTTCTCCTGCTGACCTATAAATGCATTCACTCTGCAGCTCCTCACTACCTTTCTTCTCTTATCTCTCCCTACACCCCTCCTTGGGAACTCTGCTCTTCTAGCAAACCGCTTCTATCTGTGCCCTTCTCTTCTATTGCTAACTCCAGACTTCGTTCCTTTCACCTTGCTGCACCTTATGCCTGGAGCAAACTACCCAAGTCTGTATGTCAGGTGCCTTCTCTGACCCTCTTCAAATCCAGGCTGAAAATTCACCTCTTCGCTGCTGCTTTCAGATCTTGGCTCACTTGATCTCTTTTGTGTTTCCTTACCATTCCCCTTAGATGTATCTCATGTCTACAGCTACTATGCATCTTGTGGTCTGGTAATTTTTTTAATCAACACACTTATGCAATCAGTACCACCATACACAGACAAGGAATCCATAGTGGATGCATGGATGATAGAGACTGTAGCAGTGAACGGAAAGCGAAAATGATGGCTCTTTGAATTGTTGCTTGCATTAAAAATCATGCTGTTCTATAGCTTTCCCCAGCCATCTCAGGAGCGTGCTTGCACCCCTTAAAGACTCCAGAATTGCTTCAAGTAAAGCATTCATATTAATGGTATTTTTAGGGGAATGTTATACTTTTTCTCTTGAGCTGGGAAGCAATAATAGGTCTGCTCTTTGCTCTCTCAGAAACTACAATTATTTTAAAAGTTCACAGGGACTACTTGCTGTTTTTGAAGGATTTTCTTTTCATGGAGTTTTACGGCAACATTTTACTTCTTATACCTCTGTATACTTATTGCGCTGTACATGTTGGTAATAATCACGAATGTAGCCCTGCAATTATCATTCCTTCGTTACTAAGTGATGCCACTGGTTTTATTTCGCCACACTCTGGAAATAAGTAAAGTAACATGTTAAGAGAAGGCACGCTGTAGTGGTCATTATTTCGGACTCCTGTGATTCTCAGAGGATCTTAAAAATCGCTGTCTTGCTGACCAACTTAGGATTCCCAGGACTGCCGTGTCTATCTAGGAAAATAAGTCAACTGGCTGATATTCTTGTACAGCTTTCCATTTCAACTAAGGAGATGATTTTTCAAAGCTATTTCCACGGGTAAAACAAGGCTTTGCCTACAGAAATGGGCTTGTGGAAAACTGTCCACCGTATATGTGGATAAACTATGTATGTAGAGGGTCATTATAGATTTACAGTTATTTGTTTTATTTATGCATTCAGACTTATAGACTGTCAATACAAAAAATGCTCTGAGCGGTTCACAACAATAATTATACAACCAAAGCACAAACTTGAAAACTACACTATAATTAAATTAGCCCAACAACTCCTACCCTACCCGTTATACCACAGATTCAACGATAACCTCAAAGGCTATCTTAAACAAGTAAAGGGTCAATATTCAGAAGAGTTTATGCAGTTTTCAGCACCTGCAAATAGCATAAACCCTGGCAATCTTTATATTCAGCAACACGTGGAGCCTGATCCTAGAAGAGGCATGTCTGGGCCGTCTGGACAGCCCTGACTAGGGCGGGCCCATTAGGAACCGATTTTGCACTGAGGGAGCAAGACAGCCCCACAGGTGTAGGGTCAGTCCTGGGAGACGGCCCAGCATGCCCCTGTGTCGCCACGGGGTCTTCCTCTCTGCGGCTCAATCTGCCCGCTGCCTCAGACCCCGTCATTTCCCTGCTGCCCAACCCCAACAGGAGCAGCCAGGACCTGGATTGGGCAGCGATGACTCCCCCTGCTCTCTGCCATCACTGCTGGGGGGCTGGCCAGCTGATCTAGGGGGGCGGCCAGTGCTTATTCCACCTCCAAGGTGGAATAAGCTGGCTATCCCCCTGGCGATCCCTGGACGTACAGGGCCATCACTGGAATCGGCCCTGTATGTCTGAGGGTCAGTCCCCTCACGCTCCAGCCCCATGCTGCCCCCATGCCCCGCAGAGGCTCTGTACATGCAGGGGGGCCAGGAGGCAGCCAGGAGACACCCCCATAATACTGTGTCTCTGCATCCCTTCCATTACCCCCAAAGTCATCCAGCATCTCCCCTCCTCTGACTTCCCAGGTGTTCCGCATTTCTCCTTCCGCATTTATTCTTCTTTTCTCTCTGATGCCATCATCCTCCTTCTGAGCTGCTAATGCATCTAAAGTCAACTCAGCAAAGAGTTGCATGCGCTCAAAACCCTAACCCCTCTGTAGGGGGCAGTATCTGGAGTGCACAAAAGTGCCGCAAGGCCTGTCACTGCACTGAGCTTACAGCTGTGGCTTGAGAGGGGATGGAGAAGGGGTTACAGTGGTAGGGGAAAAGGATAAAAAGGGGCAATGCGGGGGGGGGCGGAGCCTGATGTCCAGCGGGATAGTCGCATAGCGCTGAGGCTCCCGAGAGGCCTACCAAGAATCCTGAATTTTGAACCGTTTTAATTCTGAATATTGCTTTGACTCTACCGGGGTACCTTGGGGTGATGGCGGGGACCAAACCAGCACGTCTAGATTTCGGGACCCCAACGAATTCCCATGGTAAACGCTCCAAAACCGAGCCCCCGTCTCCGCAGAAGCAGCCCGCACCTCGGGAAAGTCCCGAGATGCAGCAGGAGATCCTCACTGAAATACGAGGGGTAAAAGACCTTGTGCAATCCAACGGGGAGTCACTCCGAGCGCTGCGTGAAGATTTCGGCGTGCTGCAAAGCAAACTTGAAGGGCTTTCCCTATGACAAGACAAAATGGAAGGCATACTGGACTCACACACGGTCCGGTTGGCGAAACTTGACAAAGTAGAGCGCCAGATACGGGCCCTTCAGAAAGAAGTGGAAGATGGCAACAATCGGGCCCGCCGCAATAACATACGGCTCGTGGGCATACCGGAGGGAGCTGAGTCTGGAGACATGAAGGAGTTTCTTTGTAAGGCGCTTCCTTCCCTACTTCGGATCACATTTGCTAAAGACCTGGAGATTGACCGGGCTCATCGAGTGCCCTCAAATATGGCGCTCAATCGGAAGACCCCGCGGCCTATTATCTTTCGGCTCTTAAGATACCAACATGTTGAGCAAATTCTGAATGCCGCTCGCGCAAAAGGCCCCATCGAGTTTGAGGGCCACCGGATATCCTTCTTTCCTGATTTGGCTAAGCCCACGGTTGATCGTAGAAAGCGATTCCTGGCACAATTCAGGCACGCTCAGGCACGACGTGCACGTTTCGGGTCAGGAACCCTGTTTCAAGTGCTGCCATACTCAAATTCAACCGTCTTTTGAGTATGGCAGCACTTGAAACAGGGTTCCTGACCCGAAACGTGCATGTCGTGCCTGAGCGTGCCTGAATTGTCTGCAACTTGCCAATCTAGCTAAGTAGAGTTTTTAACACTTTATATAATATTTCTTATAATAAAATGGATGTAACTGAGTGGTGGACATAACGTTGATATATGTTCCTTTCCTGAACACATCCGACAAAAAGAAAGTTTATTGATACATATTTTTCTGGGGGTTTGTTTTGGTGATTTTTTTGATTTTGTTAGTATGATTCATCACTGAATTGGGGTTTTTTTGTATATTAAATTCAGGATGACGGCTGACTTCACCCCCTCAGCATCTAGCGCAATGCCCTGCACTAGCAAAGTGGCCCAGATCCACTTTACTGGCGTAGGACTTAGTAAACATGTCCCTTCGATTGTAAACCCTCTTGAGATATGAAAAACCATCGACTCTACCTGACATAACTTGCTTTGAGCTGCTCTTGATAAGAGGCATGAGTTAAACCCAAACCCGACATCTGAAACATTTTCCTCATCTTTTAACATTTGAAATTCTTTTTTAAAACAACTTCGTAATGCTGCTATTTCAGAAATTCCTTTGCTATTGCTATCACGCACACACTCAAAGGAGAGTGATTTACCTTTTCCAGCTCTATCCTACTGAACATTTCTTCCAAATAATATCAGTCTAGAATCAGCACATACCACTTATTTAGGCCTGCAGGCTACAATTAAGCTACCACTATCATATAACTTTAAATACCATTTGTGAGTACTGTCATTATTCTCAGTCATTACCAATCTCTGTTAATTTGTGCACTGATTACCGTAATTGAAGTGGCCGGCATGTCATTTTATTTATTTGAGCATCTGACGTTTTCACAGCAAGCTTCCTGAGAACTGTCATTTGTAACAAGTACAGAGTCAACCCAATCCAGTAGGCAACAAAACTACAAAACCTCTGACAGCAAAATCTGAAAGTAGTTAGTTCAACTAGAATTTTAAATTTTGTGCATACTTAAGTCTACATTTGACATTGAGGACGTACAACCCATCAGATTCAATGCAAATTTAACATTTATGAATGTGTGATAAAACACATTTATCTTAGGGCTTGTATCATAATATTTTAACCTAGTGAAATCTGATACATGCTTCCAAAATACCAAGCTGACTCCAACTATACATCTTAAAATGTGAATCAATTGACAGCAAACTGATTCATTCTCTTGACATTACAGAGACCTTATAATCATTTCTTATACTCTAGGAAGGGGAGAAAGGGTCGAGAAATATTGCCATTTATCCTTATCATTCACTCCCAGATTGTGTTCTGCAAACCATAATTGCATATGCTCTAAAACCTGCATGCAGGTCAGAGGGACCTGAGAACCTTTGCAGACTTATACAGCGGTCCTTGCTTCAGAAATAAATGGTTGACCTCCATGTGCATACCCGTAGAAAGGGCCCCAGGATGTGGACTTCCACTGCTGCTGGGAAGAGCTCCGCCATTTCAAGTTCCTTTCTCTGCCATTAATCTCAAGGAGCCTGCAGCTTGTGATTAATCAAATTAATAGCCACAGTAAATTCTTGTCTAAACCGCATGTAATTAAAAAGCATTTGTAAAGAGCACTAAGTATACTTTATAAGAACGGACAATTTAGATACAAAGGTTGCTAATAAAAGGTTTGCTAAATAAAGCCTCCATTCCCTTTGTGTTATTTACTTGGCACATGCAAGCTATTAATCTCTTTGATTAACTAAAACCAGAAGGATTGAAATTGACAGTAATTTAATTATCAAGCATCTCCTTTTATAGTTCGGTGTACATTTATTCTACCTGATTTATCTGTGTATAGTTGATCTGTGGGATTATTAGTTTAACAATAAGTTAATCAGCCAGTAGACTCAATTTTATATTCCTATTTCTTATAATTCTGTATCCAGATTGTGGCTTTAAAGATCATTTTTTCAATCTGATCTGAATGTATCCGATTTTGGGCTGTTCTAAACTGATTGACGTGTGAGATGAAGGTGAGCTGGTGAGCTGTAGTGAGTTCGTGATACGCCTTTCTTGAATTCCACGCATCAGGTTTGGACTACTGAAGACGATGGATGCCTCCGAGGCTGATAAAGGTGAGAATATTATCCTCCCTATGTCCTGCATTCACTAAACTGCTTTAGGCATATAATATGGGTTATAAAACCATGTTAGGGAGTGTGTGAAAAGTTACACACTACTTACGTGTGTAAACCCCCTATTTTAAAGGACTTACAGGCGTGAATGGGCGCATTAAGCAGTCGCCATGGTGTAAGCACGCACATGAGTTCCATTGTGCATACTTCTCATGAGGGTGTGCACAGGAGTGAGCAAAGGCACATTAAATCTCAATGGGATAATTTTATAAAGGATTTTTCTCGCTTAAAGGCAAGTTAAAGGGCTCCTATGAAGTGACCCCAGTACTCAAGTGAATGAAAGCACACGCAGTGATTTACACAACCCACATGAGGGCATATTCCGGGGTGGAGTATGAGTGAGGCAAGGGTGGAATCAGGATTTACATACGTATTTTATAAAATACCCATGTGCGTGCATATTTCTGTGCTGATAGCTATGCATGGTCCTGAGATTGCGGCTTTAATCTAGCTGTGATTTCTGCTGGTTTACCCCTAGTATTTTATAAAGACACAGAGGTGTCTTTATAAAATAGGCTTAAAACAGGGGCTTGCTTGCCTTTTACACATAGATAGCCTGCTATGTAATTACCTTCATACGGACTGATGCAGAAACCTGGCATTAGAGACTTACATTAGTATGCTGTCTAACGCAGGAAAAGCACACAGGGCCTGATGTTTAAAAGGGTTTATGTGGTTATCAGGAACTGCTAAACTCATAATCCCCACAGAATGCCTTGGCACAATCCGGATAGTGTTGAGGTGATCTGCGGGCAGGAATAGGGGAGGGGGGGGGGTCCTGGCCCCTCATCTGTCAGCCGTGATTTTCAGCCCACTAACTAGAGAGGTAACTGCATAAAGTTAGGATAAGTCAATGTTGTCCTAACTTTCTGAGATTTTGCTCTCCAGATAGTGGCTGAATATCACTACTGAGCAGATAGCTAAGGAGATCGGTGGTGAAACCAGATATTCCGCGCTGGTGGGTGTATAAGATGTTTGGCACCCAGTTTCATTTTTGCCACGGCAGCCAAACTCTTCACAAGTGCTGACTACTGTAGGCTGAATATTGGGTCCAAATTTTTGTTCGCAGATGCATTAAAAAAATATGCAAATTGTTTAAACACAAAAATATGCACAATTAAAAGGAGATAAATGCTCATACAGGTTTGTGCTGCTGCAGCCCAGAGCAAAACGGTGATCTGAATGGAAGTTTGACACTTCACCTCAGATGACCCCAGCAGGCCCAGACTCCCGATTCCTTGACAGATACTTCCCAATCGGCTCTGAAGCCCCCTACCCCTGACTGCCAACACTGGTGGCCCTCGTGACCCCTAGCCCCCCCCCATCTCCACCAAGAAAGCAATGATAGACCCAGTGGTCTAACCCCCACCTCTGATCCTTCCCAAAAGTGGCCACTAGACCCCCCACCCCAACTCTCCAATAAGGGTTTTGGTGCCTGGCACCCTAATACGCTCTTACACCTCCAATACTCCTGGGTACCTTCGGTGATGGTAGGCAGGATCACTGCCCACACGCTCCTGCCTCTGTGCTACCATCTTGCCAAACACCTATGCTATGGCTGAGACCCTGTGCAGCGCATCCTGGGATGTACCATATGGGATCACGTGCTGCCATTTTGAAATATGGTGTTACAGAAGCAGAAGCATGTGGGCAGTACTCCTGCCTCCCATCACTGAAGGTACAGGGGGTGTGGGGGAGGTTATGGAGTGCTCTGTGTACTGAAAACTTTAGTGGGTGGTGGAAGTTGGGGAATCTAGAGACCAACTGGGCCAGCAATGTTTTTGGAAGGGAATCAGGAGTGGGGAAGGGCCATTCGGACCACCAATGCTTTTTTGGTGGTGATCTGGAGTAGGGGGTAGGGATCACTGGGTCCACCAATGATTTCTATGACAAAGCAGGTCAGGGAATATGCAGCAGGGGATCGGGAGTTTGGGGCTGCTTGGGTCATCTGAAGCGAAGTGTCACCTCAGACGACCCTTTTGTTCACAGCTGCATCTTTACATCTGCCCTGAGCTGACATCGGGATCCAACGTAAAGAAAAAACTAAAAAACAGTTAAGTTTCAGCACTATTTTCTGCCTCGGGAGCGACTAGATATTCCTCTGTTTGCGTTTGCTTATTGCACTGTGCTTTAGCTCAGAATTTTCCTTCCCTAACTTGCTTTCTGTAACAGGATCAAGACTAGCACCAGAAAATCGAGCAAACCACTCCGCTAGAGCATAACACAGTTTGCTGCATTGGTCCACTAATGTGGAATTTTATGTTAAAGGGGCTGGGGCAGGAAGGGCACCTCACAGTTAATGAACATTAGCTGCAAATCATGCTGGGTGTACCTTAACAAGCATTAACTCCTGATCATGCCCACAACATGGACTGCAGCTGATCAAACCATCAAAGTTGCACTTAATTGCATTCTGTGTTGTCTACTATGACGCTAAAGTGCATTGCCCCAGATTAGTATCTCAGCTGCCTTTCCCCATCTTCCAGGGACATGCCCAAACACTAATGTAGAGGTTTACTACACCTTAATGTTTGCCATTAATATGTGTGTAGTAGAAAATGTTAATGCAGATTAGTAACTAGACTCGTAGCTTTGAGAAGTTAGGGCATCCTACCTTTAGGGGGATAAAAAATAAAGTATCAGTGTAGTAAAAGGGAAGCAGGTTTGTGAAGGGACTTTGTCTCTTGATGTACTGTGCTGCTGGTGAGAGACTGAAGACAAGCCAAAAAATGCAGTAGAGCTGGGACTTTTCTCCTTTCCTGTCTTGTACATTCATGCAATCTTGTCCTAATTCTTGTAAACGTTCTTGGTAACACTTTTATAGATATTTTTGATATAAAAGCTCTCATATTTGTTTTTCTCTTCCTCCATTGATCCTTCTAAAGTGAGGAGGCCACATAAGAGATCTGGGACATTTCAATGAGGTACTGTGATGACTGAAGTAAGGCGATTACGTTTGGCCTCTTGCCTTCATGCCGAGCTGACACCATGGTGGAAACACGTTCAGTATACTTCACCTCTCTAATCTCACATATTGGTTCAGTTCAGACATTCTGTGGAATCTCTATTATTTAGAGTAAAGGTGACAATTGTACCTTTCATTCTGCGCCACAATCTCTTTTAGGTCTGATCCTGCTGAAAAAATCAATAAAGTAAACCCTTCTGGGTCTTCTACCACCTGCCATCAGTCCCCTTGGTGTCTCGTCCCATCTATGTTACCTTCATGGGACAGGAGTAATCCCCAGTTGCTCCTTCCCTGCTAGCAATCTATTTCACAATGGAGTCAGGCGGGAACCATTGTGCTGAGGAGACTGTAGAGCAAAATGAAGATGGTGCTATTGGGAAATAGAGCACTGATGAGGCAGGAACTGGAGGTTGCTCCTGCTTTTGAAGATAATGCAGATATTTTAAGAGACCGTGCAGCTGGAGATGGGTGGAAAGAGGGTTCGTGGGGGGAGGGGGGGGGGGAGGGTTTGTGGGGAGGGAAAGAGGTGGGGTCTCTGGATCTGGTTGACTTTCCTGGTTCAGAGATCTCATTTGAAACCTTGGATTGGCAATTTATTTTTTTTATTTTATTTGTGATTTCTTCTGTACCGCACTATTTATCATCAGCGCGGTTTACATGTAACCAAAGTTGTACAATGCATAACAGTCTAACATTGACATTTACAAAGAACAAGGAACTTAAACATGGAGAACGAGTGAACTATATACACTATGTACAAATTAGAATAATAGTCGACGTGTTTATCTTTAGGACAGGTTGACGTGGGGATAGTTAATACGGAGTAATTATGGCATGGGGTACATTACTCTGTGGGAGTCGCAATGGCTCAGGATAAGGAGGGTTAGGTGATATTGTCAGTAATGGAGAAGTATTGTAAGAAGAGATAGTGTTTGATTGCCTTCCTGAACTGGGGGAGGTTGGTTATGGCACGGATATCTGCAGGGAGGGAGTTCCAGCAGGAAGGTGCAAAAAGAGCAAAAGCACGCTTACTCGTTGTCTTTGAGCACTTGATTTTGGCTTTTGGTATAAGTAAGGTGTTGCAGGCTATTGATCTTCTCACTCTGTTAGGGGGGGTAGGGTGTACAAGTTCTGAGAGGGAGGTTGATGTGCATTTGTTAACTGCTTTAAATGTCATTGTTAGTGCCTTGAAGGTGATCCTGCAGTGGACAGGGAGCCAGTGTAGATCCTTCAAGATGGGGGTGATATGGTTTCCTCTTGACGCTCCGTAGAGGGTTCTAGTTGCGGTATTCATCGCGAGCTGTAGGTGTTTAAGCGAGCTCTTTGGGAGGCTGATAAGAGTGGAGTTGGCATAATCAAAAAGAGGCAATATTAGGGCTTGAAAGACAGTTCTGAAGTCGTTTGGTTCAAGAATCCGTTTCATCTGTTGTAGGATCCGAACTTTGTAGTAGATTGCTTTAATGGTATTGCTTATCTGGGTGTGCATGTCAAGGCGCTGGTCGAGTATAATACCCAGGTATCGAATCGTCGTCTTGGAAATGAGTTCAGCATTGCGGACCTTGAGTGATGAGGGTGGGGAGAACGTCTGGTCTCTGCTGATAAAGAGAACCTCTGTCTTCTTAAAATTTATTTTGAGTTCTTGAGATTGTAACCAGTCTGTGACAGCGTCGAAACATGCAGAGAGTTGGGAGAGGTCTGGTTGATCTGTGGATATTGGGGTGAACATTAGGACATCATCAGCATATACTAGACAGTTGATATTGAATGACTGGATAAGGTTGCATATCGGTTGCATATAGATATTGAACAATAGGGCTGAGAGGGATGATCCTTGCAGAACCCCTTTCTCTTGTGGGAAAGGAGTGGATATAGATGGACCAGAGCGTACATATTGCAGTCTATTGTTGAGATACGAGGCGCACCAGGCGAGTGCATTTCTGTGGACACCCTTATCTGCAAGGCAGGATAATAGTAGCTTGTGGCTGACCAAGTCAAAAGCAGCCGCTATGTCAAGAAAGATGAGCGCAAAGCCTTGTCTGATGTTGTCAAGCCCTGTGGTTAGTGTGTTAAATAAGGTTGTCAGCAATGTTTCCATTCCGTGTGACTCTCTGAATCCATGCTGGCAAGAGTCAAGGGGAGTGTTTGTCTCTATGTGATGAGTCAACTGCTGTTGGACTATTTTTTTCCATGATTTTGGCGAGGAGAGGGATGCTCGAGATTGGCCTGTAGGATTCCATCTTTGCGGGGTCAAGCTTATTGTTTTTTAGCAGCGGTCTTATTGATGTTTGCTTTAACTTCTGTGGGAATGTGCCGGAGAGGAATGATATGCCTATTAGTTTGGCCAAAAAAGGACTAAGTTCGGTCCGAAGAGATTTTATCCAGTGTGCAGGACATGGGTCGACTGGTGCCGTGGTGGTGTTTATATTCGTGATGGTGTTTTGGATGTCCTTCGCATTTGGGGGAGAGAAGGAGGTAATGATATGTTGATTATCTGCTGAGCTTGATGGGAGGGAGGGGGTGGAGATATGTTGGGTATCTAGGGTAGATGGTAAGGAGGATGGGAGTAAGATTGATGGGGGGATGGGGGGATGAAAGGGGGAGTATAGATGATTGGCCCGGGGGCGAAGATCTTGCAGGAGTGGTAGATTGACTTGTTTTGGTTCGTAGATAATCTGCATATTCCTGTGGGTGTGGGAGGTTAGATTGGCAGGGTGAAGGTTCTTTTGATAAGGTTTTGACAATATTGAAGAGCTCATGTGGTTTGTTTATTGAGCGTTGTAGGATCCCTGCGTAGTATTGCTTCATTTTTGTGGACACAGCCATTTTGTGGGTATCCAGATGAGTGGTGTATGCGTCATAGGTTTCAGTTGTTCAGTATTAACGCCAACATTTTTCAAGCTGTCGAAGTCGGCGAAGGGATGCCGTTAGATCAGGTGAGTACCAGGGTGCCTTCTTTCTTTTGCCAGAAGTTTTGTTGCTAGATGGTGTGTCAATTACAGCATTAAGACTCTGATTCCACAAGGATAGCATGTCATTCAGGTTTTGTTTGGGTGGTTCTAGGAGAGGCTGAGCTCTTTCAAGGATCTCCTCTTTGATGAAAGGAAGGTAGCGCTTAGAAGTAGTATCGAGTGGTTCGTCTGAGATAAAGGGGTTATTGGTCATGCAGTGAGAGGGTAATGAGAATCTAATTAGACTATGGTCAGACCATGGCACCGAGCTTATGGAAAGCTTGAACTTGTGTGTGGAGTGGGTGGCTATTTGTGGTGCAATGAGGTTTGCAGATTGAGAATGAATTGTGGTTGGTCCAAAGTTCAGATGATCAAGTAGAATTAGATTGCCAGTTCTCAAACAAGATTCCAGCACACATCTGAACCCAGCCATTATGGCATCAAGAGATACTGAATACTGATGAACGATTAATGACATTCATGCATATTATAATTAGGGCTACTGATTTAGGGTTATAACTGGAAAACTCCAATAAACCCTTCTCCAAAAGAGAAATTTGAGTTTCTGGTTATTCTTGCTTTTCAAATTTTCCCTCAGTGTGACAAAGAAACAGACACTAGTGAGAGCAAAGGTACAAGCTCCTGCTGCCCTGCGATAGGTAGGGGAAGGGGGATGGAGATGGGAGTAGGAGGGACTGATGCTGTTTCTGGGGTTGGGAAAAAGAGAGTTGATGCTGTTTTTGGGAGAAGGGTGATTGATGATTTTTCTGGAGCAGGGAGAAGGGAGACTTATGTTGTTTTTCAGACAGGGTGGGGGTGGGGGGTGGGGGGGGGTGGCGGTGCTGATGCAGCTTCTGTGGCTGGGAGAAGGGGGGTTGATGCTGTTTCTGGGGCTGGGAAAAGGGGGGGGGGTTGATTCTGAGGCTCAGAGAAGAGAGGATGCGGCTGGAAAATTGTGGTTTGAGTCATTGAATAGAATTCATCTAAAAGCCAAAACATTTTTTTGTAATGCAAATACACTAATATACCCCAATATTAGTGTATTTGCATTTGCATCTCATTAATTAGTGTATTTGCATTTGCATCTAAAAGAAGAAGGCCAGCAATGAGATGGATCGATACAATAACAGCAGCTACGGGTACCAGTCTGTCAACAATGAGCCGCCTGACTGAAGACCGAACACAATTTAGGATAGCTATCCAGAAGGTCGCCATGAGTTGACTCCGACTCGACGGCACTTAACAACAACAACAACAACAACCCCAATATTTCTGAACTTAGGAATGCTCCTAATTACCTCAAAACCCCCCTGTAAAATCCCAAACTACATACACCTAGGATCACAAGTACTAATTACAATTAGAGCTTTTGATTTATTGCTGGGACTGAGGCTTGTTTAACAGTCATGACGTGGTGCTTTCCAAGACTATTCTGAGATACACAGCGCCTTTAAATCACCTCTAAAAGAAAACCATTGCATTTGTCATTATTTTTTTCACTAAAGTTGTCAAAATCTTTTTCATTTGGAAATGCTTCTAAGTCCTGAATTTGGGTGAGTCAAGCGCTAGCATAAAATAAAACTCCATAGAACTTAATCAGGTTTACAATGTATTGAAGTAAAGTTGTCCTTGAAATATGGAATATTTATATTCAAACACACCCTCATAGAGCCTGAAGCGAAGTGGTCAATTATCTATGAGACGAGCTGATTATGAGATGAAACCTGTTGTTAATCTAGATAATAGAAATTGGTTGGTACTGCCTAGTTGAGCCTGCTAATATGTTATTTTGGTACATGAGATGTTGGGAGGAGGAAGGGGAAGATTAAATAGCAATGAGTCAGTAAAATAACTATTAAAGTATTTAGAGGAAAGGGAGAAAATATGTATTCAGATGTTCAATGTGGCAGGGTACGTTGCTTTGTCCTGTGTTGAATGTTAATAAATAGATTAGAATCCAAAGATTGCAACAGAAAATGACACGATATTTACAACTTCTGGCAAACAAGATATTTAGTTTTTCATTGGTTCCATTTATCTATTTATGTAAAAATATTTAGGGGTTGATCTTCAAAAGGGTTTATGCAAACTGCATAAATCCTACCTAGCCTGACACTAACCAGCTTGTGCCGCTAAATACCCTAAAGAGCACCCTAGAAAGCTGAGGTTACTTTTGGAGCAGTCCATGGAGTAGTCCCGATGCCTATCTGATTCGCAGTGATATTTAGCCATTGGCTGTCCTAACTTTATGCGGATCTTTCTATCCAGTTAGTGGCTGAATATTACAAGATTGCCTGTGAAAATGGACATTCAGATCTGGATGCCAAATAAGCTGAGGTGCTAAATCTCTGGTTTCATTTTGGCTGCGGTGGTCAGGCACTTTAGCAGCACTGACCACCGTGGTCTGAATATCCACCCCTTATATCCTGCTCTGTCTGCACATTTAGGTGTTTACAAAGTCACATACATAATTAGCGAATAAATAAAAAAATGTAACTATAAACTCAATACTAAAATATAAGTAGACAAAAACAACAGACCAAACATGCCTCACTACCTTAAATAATAAACAGATTGCACCATTATAATTAGACATGGAATGCACCACTTACTCTACCTCATGCTGATAAAATTAGACTCTGTGCAAATTAATTCAAAGCAAAGGAAATGTCTGCTAAAAAAGAAATACCATTAACTGCTTTCAAAAGGTTGTGAGTTGAGTAATGTATCTCAACTCAACTGGTAAGGAGTTCCAAATGTGGGACCAGTTATTGCAAAGATGTGGGCACGAGTTTTGATTAAAAGGACATGATGGAAGGACAGGACATGTAATAAATGTCAACCTTTTTGACTTCCAAGAGTGAGAGGGGAGATTTATTTTTATTTGTTTATTTATTTAACATTTCTTATATACCGCCTTTCATGATATCAAGGCAGAGATAGCTCTGAAGCACAGAACAGAATGCAAAGCAGATCATCGTTACTTAAAGCTGCAAAAATTTAAGACCAGAACTGTAAACCAAATTCTACAACTAACTGGTAGCCAATGAAAGTTGCACAGTATTGATGTGATGGGATCACAATGGTGTACATACCAGTCAACAGATGTGATATACCATGTAGGATAATCTGAAGTCCTCACAGCAAGGAAGTTGGAAGGCCTTGGTATAGTCCATTACAAAAATCAAAGTTAGAAAGCGCCAATGACTGGATAGCACTATTTAAATAAAAAGAGAAACTAAAAAGGAAAATAAGGTGAGACCTTTTTATTGGACTAACTTAATATGTTCTTGGACTAGCTTTCAAAGGTTAAAGCTTTCTTCTTCACATTGGGACAGTATGAGCAAAAAATGACAAATACTATAATATATTAGTGAATCACAAAAGCATTCCACTGACAGTCTCAGGGAAGAGGGTGTAAGGGGAGGGAGGAAGTGGGAGAGATGGATGGGTGATCAAACAGTTGCCAGGCTGTAAATGTTTATAGTATATGATGCAATAGAAAGCCCGTAGCTTTATTAAGTGCTGTCTGCTCCGATTGAAAGGGTCTTATTATCTTCCTTTCAAAGGTTTTACATACTTGGGTAATTTGAACCTCCCTCTTAAGATTCTTACCATGAAATCATGGATGCTGGTAGTGAGTCGTGCTCTCCAAAGTTGAGGTAAGAGAAGAGACACCTTAATCTGTTCTGTTCTGGGTGATCTTACGTCTGTGCGAATTGATTCTTGTCTTTAACATTTGGTCTGTCTCTCCAGTGCAGCACCTTTTCATACCACATTAGAGGAAGCGCATGTGTAGGATTCCCTTGTGTTGAATGTTTTCCCATGTAGGGAACTGTGGGGTCCTGTGATGTGTGTTGGCATAATTTTCAGCTTGGTACATGGCAGGAATTTGGGACATTCTCTTCTTTTTAGGCTTCTATTGGGAGCCTGCTTCTCACTAATGTTTGCCTCTGATTCGGTGGTTGTCAGAAGGCCACCACTGGTGGAGCAGGGAATATCTCTCAGTAATTCATCTTCCTGGTGTAGTGGTTATGAGATAACAATATGTCACTATAGATTACTCCTTAAGGGCGTGTTTTACTAAAATGTGTGGGGATTTGAATGTACGCTATAGGGTGTGTGCTAATATTTACCAGGGGCCCCACCCTAAAAATCCCATGTTGACCGGGCAGGGACTGGGTAGGTACAACATGGGCATTCAGGCACATCGTGGTTAGGGCGGGCATTTTGGGTGCACACTACTTCGCCCATTGCCATTAGCCTGGATGCATCTAATGCCACCTCAGTGGATGGCATTAAGGGCATCTGCGTGCTGGCTAGCATGGTGCTGTACTTTAGCATTGTGCTATCAGCGGGGCACTAATGCACCACCTCCAAATATTAGTCTATGTTTCCATGCTAATTTGGCAGCAAGATCGCATGCTACTGGTGCACTCTTTAGTAAACATGTCCCTTAGAGGCTAATTCCCTGAAAGTCATTAACAGCTATTGTGCACGCTAACTGATTTAGCATATATGCCTACATACATGCTAAGGCAACTGGCAGCTCTTTAGTCAGGGGATGGTAAAATGCAGCATTTCAGCACATGCTTAAGATCAGTCTGAAATGCACATAAAGGTTATGAATGGAACAAAATGAAGAACACAACAAAAGAGGCTTGTCGCCTTTTGTCTGAAAGCAGAAGACAAACCCTGCAATGACGATTTTTTTTTTGTTTTGTTGTTAGCATGCATTATTCCCACACTACGCATGCTAACAAGGAAACAAAATGAAAAAATAATTGATTGAAATGAAAATAGCCACCCCCACCCTAAATATGAAATGAAAAATGGATGGTATGCGTACCTCTAATGAAGACCTAATGAGCTTGGATAAATTATCACCCTGTTCAGTAAACCATGTGCTCATTAGCAACCGCATGCTATGGCCAAAAGTTTAATACTCACCCTAGACCACACATTAGGCAGTGATGCGCACTCCATAAAAGCTGCCTGCTGGTCAGAGGCAGTTCGTAAGAGGAAACTGAAGCCTTTTGTACAGAAAGCAAAAAGAAGACATGAACAGAGGAGAGGAGTATGAGAAAGAAAGAGAATGAGAGATATGGAAGAAGGGAAAGAAAGAGATAAGAGGAAGAAACTTCACAGAGGCGAGCAACAAGGTGGCCATGTCCTGTAATTTCCAGGTGAAGGACAACCTCCTTTGGGTAGCAATGCCAGTTGTCTCCCTCTGGAATACCCTGCTATAACTCTTCTGGTCATGGTGGGGTTTTAGGGATATGCTTTTGTTTGAAGCAGAAAAGAAATATCAATAACATTTCCCATGTTGTTTATTAATTTAACGTCTTTTTATACCATCATTCTACCAGTCAAGATGGTTACAGAGAACACGGTGCATATCAACAAGATAACTTGAACATGTAAATTTATATGTAATGCTTAAACAGTATTAACATAATAATGAGATATCTTACACAGAACAAAGTAATATCATAATATTAATAAGCTAGGGGAAATATATGATACAAAAGGAGTGAGGAGGGTTGAGAAATTAGTTGAATGAACTTATGTACAGATCTAGGTACATTGGGACAGGAAGCTCTAGGTGGTGTTATTGGGTACAAACCTATGAGGTGGGAGGGGATCTGCCCTGTAGAATTTGAGGAATAAATGAGTTTTTAGCTTCTTTCGGAAATCACTCAATAAGTGAATGGACCTTAGATGAGATGGTAGGGAATTCCACATCAATGGGACATAGAGGGAGAAGGCTCCAGTACATGATTGTTCTTGAGCTTAGTGGGGGTATCTCAAGTAGATTATTAGTGTTCTGTCTTTGTAGCCTCTTGGATGAAGGCTTATTTCTAAGAGACTACAGGGATTCAGCTGATTATGGATTATTTTATGAGTATTGAGGGGAACTTTATATTTAAATCTAGAAGAGATGGGGAGTCAATGGAGCATCTTGAGAGTTGGAGTGATATGGGTTTGATGTGATGTGTCTTGTATTATTTGTTTCCTTTCATTTTTGAAATAAACAAAATGAAACATGAATTAAATTTCATTTATTTTGCATTTAATTCCTTTACAAAAATTTTCCCTTCCTCTTGCCGACTGAATGTGCCTAAATAGTTAAAAAAAGGCCTCTCCAGGTTTTCAAAACATGTTCCATTCTCATGATCTTTGTCAGAATGGAGCACCCCAAACTTCCCCACTTCTTAACTTACCCCATCTAAGGATTCCAAATGGGGTATGAGAGACCTGCAGTCACTTCTGTCCCACTGGTGGTGCTCTTCAAAATGGTGCTAACTTCAGGTTGACCAATACCATTTTGAAGTATGGCCCAGGTGGGGGTAGAATGACTGGGGATTCCTCCTGCTCCATTTGAAATCTTCAAATGGGGTTATCTGAGGGGTGGGGTGAGGGTGAGGATCCCCAAGGCTTGGCAAGGGAAGAAAGCTTTTATTTATAAGTATACAATGCACTAAAGCCCCCACTCATAAAATTTAAAAACTCCTAGATAAAACCAAACAAAATGAAATTTACCCATCAAGAAAATGCAAATGAATGAAATGATAAATCCACTATCCCTCCCCATTCAAACTTTGCATACTTTTACAGAGTAGAAGAGGAAATCAAGAATTGGACCTAGACTGCATTATCTAAAAATCTAAGGGGTATGTTTACTAAAACCCCGGTAATGTGTGCGGCGCGCTAGTGTGCGGATGTCATATAAGGAGTGGGAGTTTCAGGCTGAAAAAAACAAAACTGGGATTAAGCATGCGCTAATGTGCGCCCCACTCATGTGCGCCCCGCACATTAGCGCATGGGAAAGTTGCGCGGGAAGCATAAGTGGCGCGCTGATGCACAAGCACAGAAACAGAGCCACAGTACAATGGTTAAGACACTGACTAATGGTGCAGGGATCATGGGTTCAATCCCCCACTGTGCCCAATGAAGAAGGCTGGCTGAGGCATTATCTATTATGGAGAAGATTGCTTTAGGAGGCATTTTATTTTTATTTTAATTATCACTACTAGCAAATGCACTCTCAAAGCGTGTTAAGATAAGGCGCCCCATAAGGCACATTTTAAAGTGCACTGTCCGCCAAGGCACCCTAGAATGTTGCTTATAGGACACTTTATAGGGTGCCGTATGAGTTACCGCAAGGTCACAGCACTGTTTTTGATGGCAGCACTGTGCAGTTTAAGGAATGAAAATCATAAGTAGGTGCGCTGACATGCAAGGAGGAGTGGCAGTGGAGCACAATGGTTAAGACACTGACCAATGATGCAGGAGTCATGGGTTCAATCCTCCAGTGTGCCTACTGAAGAAGGCTGGCTGAGGCATTACCTGTTATAGGTAATATTGCTGTAGGGGGCATTTTATGTTTATTTTAATTAGTGCTGCCAGCAAACACACCCTCAAATTATTGTAACATAAGGTGCTGCATAAGGCGCCTCATAGGGTACCCCAGAGGGCACATTTTAAAGTGCACTGTCCGCCATGGCACCCTACAATGTTGCTGAAAGGGCGGCCTATAGGGCGCCATATAGGGTGCCCTATGAGGCACAGCAAGGTCATAGCACTGTGTTTGATGGCAGCACTGTGCATTTAAACGCATGGAAATCTTAAGTAGGTGCGCTGACATGCAAGGAGGAGCAGCAGTGTAGCACAATGGCTAAGGCACTGACTGCTGATACAGGGGTCATGAGTTTGCTCCCCAGTGTGCCTAATACATAAGGCTGGCTGAGGCATCAGCTTTGCAATGTACATATTGTTTCCTGCAGCACTTTATTTGTATTTTATTAATTGCTGCCAGCAAACACGCCCTCACGTGCCGTAATTGAAGGTGCCGCATAAGGCACCCTATAAGTCACTCCATAGGGCACATTATAAAGTGCACTGTCCACCACGGCACCCTAAAATGTCCTCTATAGGGCACCCTATAAGTTGCTTCACAGGATAACGTATAGTGCACCTTATATGGACGGTAACCATAAGGTGACCTATAGGGCGCCCTATAAAGCGCCCTCTGAGGCACCATATGGGTACAGTACGATGAGGGTGTTTTTGCTGGCAGCAATAATGTACATTAAAAATAGATAATGCTTTGGGCAGCCCTATCAAATAACCCCACTGTGGGTTTGAACCCACAACCTCTGGCTCCACAGGCAGTGAAGTAACCATTGTGCTACAGCTCTATAGCTGCTAGCAAGCCCCTGGCTGGTTGCAGAGGGAGTGCATGTCACCACACAGCCAGTCTGCTGTGGTCACCAGGATAGGGTTAGCACACCCATACCCACGATGCACTGCACATGCAAATCAGCTGTCCACAGATAAACACAAGATGGGGTATGCACCCCCACAGCACCTCGGCCTGGTAGGGGGAACTGACCATGTGCACCCCCACAGCACTTCGGCCTGGTAGGGGGTACTGACCGTGTGTTTTACTGGCACAGAGTAGCTACACACCATCACATTGTGCGGGTACTGTGCTCACCCTCAGGGTGCGGTGAGGCGCCCAGCACCAGGTCCACAGCACCTTCCATGGCAGAAATAGGCCATGCTGGAGGTCCAAAGCAGTGTTAATGTGTGAGATAGGTAGTTTCTGCAGAAACACCTTGGATATATCTGTCTGTTTCAGTCAGGTGTAGCCCCCATGGACCCCCAGGAGGGCCATGTACCACCACCCTCCCCCTCCAGGACTGAGGGTGGCAAACAGGGTCTCCCATCAACAGATCCACATTCTACCACCCTGCAATGGTGGCTGTAGAGGGGACCATCAATCCCAGTCCTGCTGGGGAACAGACACCCTACAGGGCAGTCAATGCAGCTCTGTACACATCCATAACACAATAGCAGACAGACATTAGGCCTGGATATGCTAAGCTGCACCCCACCACTATCTGATATTCTCCTGCGGCAAGCCTTCAGCCGCTACACCCTGCAAGGCACTCCATCAAGACACATACCAGCTGCAAACAGTCTGCTAGCTAGTCCATAGTGCATGTTCCTGGTGGAAATGCATGCACCCAGAACTGGGATTTCAGCATACACAACAAGCAGATAAATCAGTGACTGGGCCCCAAAAGGAAACCCATAAATATCACATGATAGAAATACTATATAGCACTATGGGGGTACCTAGCCATGCTGTCGTCACTGCACAGTCAGGGTGAGAGTGATCTCCCAGCAGGACATACTGAGGTCACCCTGTCTGTGTAGGTGATGTCCGGGCACTAAAATGACCCAGCCAGTGCCCTATGCCCTGTGCAGATACATCCTGGCCAGGCCACCCTGTCTGGGCTATACCCATGGTACCTTGCTCCTCATTATGCACATTGGCAGGCCAATACTGGCAACAGTGCTGGCAGTGTGGGCTGTGGAAGGTGTTTGCAGCCACCACACACTGTATAGACAGACACACACTCCCACACCTATGCCAGCATTGTGCTACTATAGAGGAGTTTAGCAGCCCTGCCCACCACACCAGTCCTGGGCACAGTACAGACATGTATATGGTACGCAATACTATTGGGGGTCACTCCCCAGGGTGGTAAACACTGTCAGAGACCAGACCTGAAGCACACACCGCAGACATCAGAAAGATTGTTATGATGGAGCTCAATCAGCAAACTGTGCTTAACGTAGGACTTGCTATCTGCCAGTAATCATAGGAAACGTTTGATAGCTGTGTACCGTATACCCAGGTGTAGGGTGGCATTGCTAAGGTATGCAAGTGCTAGTATTGGGACGTGCACGCAGGGCCCAATGTCCTGCCTGTCCAGGAGGCATTGGCCAATGGGGCCTGTGGGTGTGGGTGTGTCTGCCCCTGTTGGCTGCTGCTTTACGGCAGAGGTTCCCAACTCCAGTCCTGGTGTGCCAAACACTGTTCGGGTTTTCATGCTGTCCCTCATGATTATGCATGAGCTACATCTGCATACCATGGGGTGGTGCATAGATATGCAGCACAGGCATCTTTATTAGAGGCAGCATGGAACCTGAATGGTGTGTGGCCCTCCAGGACTGCATTTGGGAGACTCTGCTCTAGGTAATGCACCTGTGCTCGGTGGGGTAAAATATAGGCATATTAACCATGCGTATGTTCTCAGCAATAAAGGTTTGTCCTTACTATCATGGTTTAGTTGTGGGAAAAATATGTGGACTGGATTGGCAGTAGCCCCAGCTGGGCTTTGAACCTGTGACCTTCTGTTCTTGCACACACTGTCTGTGTGCACTGCACCACTCTGTTGCCACAGATATGCTGTATTCCCTGGGGAGTCCATGACTGTACATCCGACAGGGCCTGTTTGTTGCAGTGCACGGCACCCACCTGGACAGGGCTAGGCCATGGTCTGCTGTGGCCACCAGCCGCTGCCACCTCCACCACCAGTACCGCTCCATCCTTAGATTGGAGACAGTATAAACCCTGAAGGATTTGTGGCCCTCCAGGACTGCATTTGGGGTAATCTGCTCTAGGTAATGTGCATGTTTCTGGTGTCTGTGCTCTGTAGGGTAAAATAGAGTTGTTTGAGCCATGCTTATGTTCTCTGCAATAAAGGTTCGTCTTTACTATCACGATATAGTTGTGGGTAAAATATGGGGACTGGATTGGAAGGAGCCCCAGCTGGGGCTTGAACCTGTGACCTTCTGTCTCCAAACACACTGGTTGTGTGCACTGCACCACCATGTTGCCACGGAGACAGTGCATTCCCTGATGATACCAGGACTGTTTGTCCGGCAGGGCCTGTCTGTTGCAGTGCATTGCACCCACCTACACAGGGCTAGGCCATGGTCTGCTCTGGGCATCTGCCACTGCCCCCCTCCACCTCCATTACCCCTGTGCCACCATGCTGACATGCCCTTCTGCTGGTGGTGCGCAGTCTCAGGCCATCCTGTGTGTGGGTAGGCGGCTGCCTATGGTGCAGGTTTTGGGGTAGGGGTGCCTGCATATCTGTCCGCACATCCCTCAATCACCACCTGCCAATGTTCCGTGCCCTTGGGGGTACCTGCTGGGTACTATCCCCTGTGACACTGTGCTAAACACTCTCGTGCCCATGTTGGGCCCTCATCAGTTGCTGTCTGGCTGCTGTTCAGTTTCAGCATTCCTAGGTGCCATCTAGGCATCTGCCTAGTCCTCACTGTGCCCCAGCTGCACCACAGCATGTGCTGCCTGCAGCCCTCTGTATCCCCTTTCCCAGCATCTGTCCAATTGCCCATTCCGACCTGCCCGCCCTGCTGTTGTGGAAATGTGCATGCCATAGGTAACCTGTCCAATGGAGAGGGAAACCCTAATCAGTGCTATTTCACTGTGGGATCATTCACCTTGTATGGGGACGGAGCGTAGACCCTTCTAAAATTCATATTTATTTTTTGGGGCTTTTTTGGGAGTGTTTTTTGATGTTCCCCATTACTAGCACTATTGCCCAGCTTGATTATAATTTGTTTATATTTTGTTGGGGTCATTTTTACTGTTTATTTGCCCTTTTGTTCCGTGCACATGTATCACACTGCTCACTTTTTGTAGGTCTCCCTGGTTTTGCTGTACATTGCTGACAGAAATGGTTTCTCTTCCCTTTAAATCGGCTCTACCGCGAGGTTTTCACTCTCGGTATTTTTTTACTCGAAATTCAGCCCTGCTCCTGTGCGGTGAGCCTCTCCCCTCCCACTCTCCACCCATTGACCCCGTCTCTCTGCCCCTGGGGAGCCTTCCTCCGCCCTCCGGGAGCCTTTCCACGCCTCTATCGCTCATTTGTGCGCCGCGCATATGAGCGGGCCCGTTAGTGCGGCGTGCACGTGTGCGGGGCACAAAAACGCATCATTAGCGTGCGCTAAGGTACCTTAGCGCACGCTATTGTGCGCCGCGCACTTGAGCGCGATTTAGTAAACATACCCCTAAGTGGTTTGCAATGATAAAATCATAATCAATAAATAAAACAAACACTACTAAAATATAATACAATAAGTAAAAAAACCCACAATATTATACATAGGACATAAAAGGTGAAAGAAGCCGAGCTCCAATCAAAACCCTCCATTCGTTACCTTGGAGTCACTTTTGACCAACACATGGATCTGAAACTACACATATCCAACGTAGTCAGGGCAAACTACCTCAAGATCCGGACGCTTCGACATCTTCGCCCCCTGCTTGATCCTGATGACTTCAGAACTATATTTCAAGCCTTAACCTTACCACACCTTGACTATGCCAATGCCATTCTTCAAGGCCTCCCACATTAAACCCTCTGCAACTTGCCATGAATACCGCTGCTAGAGTCCTCCACGGAGCATCAAGAAGGGACCATGTAACACCCATCCTAGAGCAACTCCACTGGCTCCCCATACATGGCAGAATATTGTTCAAAACATTATTACTAACTTTTAAGGCCACTAAAAGCATCACCTCCTCCTCTCTAATAGACCTCATTCAGGCCGCTCCACCCAACAGATCCAGGAGAACGATATCAACAAATATTCTAATCATCCCTAAAGCAGCGACAAAATGCCTATCAGTGACATCCAACAGGGCTTTCAGATTCTATGCCCCTAAATGCTGGAACGCTCTACCCCCAGAAATTCGTGCTATCACTGATCTATCCCTTTTCAGAAAGGCACTCAAATCCCACCTCTTCCCCCAATATTACTTAACCAACTAAACAATCTTGATCACTACCCGAACTAAGAACAAATCCTGTCATGTATACTTGTAAATACTCTTGTAAATAGTTGCAGTAATGACTTCCCATGTTTTATCCAAGTTCTCTGACCTTGTTCTCTGTAAAACCAAACAGTTTGTTCATTATGGTATGTTGTTATATTGTGAACCGCGCTGATGCTGAATAGAGCGGTATATAAGAGCCTGTAATAAATAAAATAAATAATAAATAAATAAATAAAACACAATAAATCATTGAAAAATTCCCTATACTAATGTTCACCACTGTAGCAGATCAGGACATTAATTTAATGCTATTAAAAGCTTGTCTTAAAAAGTAAAGGCCTGATATTCAGCGCTTGCGGCTAGTGTGATTACAGTGGCCTGCCGCCGATGCTGAATATTAAATGAGAATATTCAATGCCAGGGTCATATGCAGCTCTGGCATTGAATATCTGGGTCACTGCACAGCTGCAGATGCCAACTGGGTAACAGCTGCAAATGCCAACCGGGTACCCGGTTAGCTCCCATGGGTAAAGATAGGCCAGCTTTTGCTGTGCCAATCTTTACCCACGGGTCACTAACCAGGCAGCAGTGCAATATCGCCACTGCTCCTCCCTGGAATGCACCGACATAACCCAGTGATACACAGTTAGCATTGGGGTGTATAGCGGCATTGCTCGGGAAAATTCAACATCACTAACCGTGTAAGTGCCGCTGAATATCCCTCTAAGCGGCATTTACACAGTTTGCAGGTCTGTAAACCGTGTAAATGCCTTAAACGGGGATTTTCAAAGGCATGGACCCAGTTAGTCCTATCAAAAATTCCCTTCAAAGTCCCCTACGTGCCCCGACGCTATCCAGTTAGCATCGGGGCATTTTGGGGGTGTCCAGGGCAGAGGCAAGTGCTAACTGAGCAGCAGCAAGTTTCCATGCTGCCCAGTTAGTACTCTGTGCCGAAAAGATAGGCGAGGAAAGCCCTCGCTTATCTTTACGGCGCAGAGCACTAACCGGGCAGCATGGAAAATCGCTGCTGCCCAGTTAGACAGTGGCTTCTTGGCTGTGCGGTGAACTCTGAATATTCACTTCCATCACTGCAGAAGTGAATATCTGGGGTTAAGGGATCAGCGGGCAGGGCTATACGGCTACCGTGCTTAGCCCTACCGAAATCAATATCGGGCCCATAGTATATGATGGCAGATAAAGAACAGTATAGTTCATCTAGTCTTCCCAGTAAAGTAGCTAGAGTAGGTGTACCTGCCGCTCCATGCAGTTTACACACTCTATGTCTTTGTTTAAGGTTGTACCCGCCACTCCGTGCAGGTCACTTCCCTCTATTTCTTGAAGTATGAAAATAGTTATGTTTATTTTGATGTTATCCTCTTGCTATAAAGGGATCCACGGTGTCTGTCCCATGCCATTTTGAATTCCGTCACTGTATTTGTCCCCACCACTACCATCCAGGAGGGTATTCCAAGAATCCACCGCTCTTTCAGTGAAAAAGTATTTCCTGATGTTGCGAATAAGTTTAACTCCTTGCAGCCTCATTTTCTGCCCTCTAGTATTAGAGCTTCCCCTTCTTGAAAAAGTTTTGTTTGTTCATTAATACCCTTTAAGTATTTAAACATCTTTATCATATCTCCCCTGTCCCTCCTCTCCTTCAGGGTAGACATGTTTAACTCTTCTTCTCACATGTCTTCTGGCGCAGGCTCCAAATCGAGAGTTTCACAATATACAGTGTATTTCTCAAAAGGCTTGCCAAACACACAGGGGTCTATTTGCAAAAGCTCTTATCCAGATAACCATGGAGGCTGGGCACTGAGAGAAATCTTCAGCAGCACTATCTGGATAAATGCCGCTATTATCTGGATACTGGCTGCACAAGTGGTATATTCAGCAACAGCCACTATCCGGACACTACCGCTGAATTTCCATAGGTGATTTACGTAAATGCCACAGCCAATCAACATGGCACCAGGTTTCAAAAGAATGATTAGCACTTATATTTTTGCATCAGGGAACGTATATTCCGGTCCCAAAACTCAAGACCTTTCCAACAAATATCACATGATCAGCACACATCACCGAATCACAAGAAAGACACCCATTGCACCTCCAAATTCAAAGCATTGGGTGGTCTGTTTGTAGTAATAAATCCATTACTGCTCCCTCTTATTTAATAGAGCGTCCCGATCTCCTCCTTTACTGCTATTTGGGGCATGATCGATAATCCTCCATCGGAGATCAGTAAAGGAATGATTACTTTCAAGCCAATGTAGAACCAGAGGAGCCGATTCCTGTCTTGTCAAGAGTCTACTCTTATGCTCTTTCACCTTAAAGAGATCTGCCTCTTAGACCTCCCAATATACACCAAAGAATACGGGCACACAATCACGTATACCACGTAGGTAGATCTACAATTGGGCACATAACAAGCACCGATTTTTTTGTCCAGATATAGGATAAATCCATTCTGTACTTTCTATCGAGGCTTCACAGCAGGAACAATGACCGCAAGCAATATGGCCACCGGATATTGCTTCCATTCTGGATAGCAGTCTTTTCTTATTCAACAAAATACAGTATCTCCCAAATTCCTCCCATGTTTGAATGTGATGATAGAGTGCTCTGAAAAGATAGACTGTGAAGATAGCCCATACCAGTATTTATGAATCACTCCAGCCAACTGGAGAGAAAGGTAGGAGTAGGGTAGTGTATATAGTAGCAGGGCTGTAGCAAGGGTTGTGCGAGCGGTATGGCCACACAGGGCACAAGCATAGAAGGAGATGCTGATATCATCATTGAATTTCCAGGAAGCTTAAAGATAGTGAGTCTCAAAGAGAATGTGACTGGGTGGAAGGAGGCAGCAAATGTATTAGTTTTTTTTTTTAATTATAGTACGGTATTTATATTGTTTGGAGTGAATAGGAAGGTTTTATTTTATGTCTTATATTTTTATTTTTGATTTTGTATCATTGTTTTCTTGTTTTATTGAAATATTATGAGTGTTTCTTGTACTCCATCATATTAGTGTACAGATTATAATTTTTTTAAATAAATAAATAGCTGCACAGGGTGCTTTCTAGCTTGGTACGGTCCTGGTTGAAGTACAGAAAGAGCGCTGACAGGAAACTCAAAAAAAGTGAGTAACTGCATGTGGTTGGGACAGAGAGGGGCACAGATTCATTAGTTGCACAAAGTGCATTTATAGCTTAGTACAGTCCTACCTAATAGTGCATCACAATAATCAAGCAAAGATTCCCAGCGAGCAAAACGGGCCCTCTGCGCTACTTGGACAATTATTCTGTCCGGGTAACTGTGCTCATGAAACCATTGAAAAAGCAGCTGAGCCTCTTGCTTAAACAACGGTACAAATGAACAAATTCTTCTCACTCGCAGGCTAAACTGCATCAATCCAGATATTCAGCAGCACCATCTGAAGCAGGACGCTGAATATCCCCACAGACTGCATGAAAAAAAAAAAAAAGACACCTGGTTAAAACCAAGGCAGAAGGTTGACGGAGTGGGGGTGGTCCAGCAGCTATCCAGTGAACGGCGATATTCAGCTGTTAAACTGGATAAACATAGGACAGGTCTATGGCTGCCCAAACCTTATACAGTTCGTGGCTGAACGTTGCTGCTCACCGGATAGCAACAGCGGTGTCCAGCAAAACTGGATCTTCAGCGCCGTATGCCGGATAGGCGCTGGGGCTGAATATCTGGTTTTATTAAAGTGGCAGCTGCCATCACTGAAGATCAGCCCCCCAAGAAACACGATGGCAGATAAAGACCATATGGCCCTTTCATGCCAACCACTAAGCCCTACAGTCCTTTTTCCTTTAGAGATCCTCTGTGTTTGCCCCATGCTTTCTTGAATTCAGAAACAGTTTTTATCTCTACTACCTCCACTGCAAGACCATTCCATGCATCTACCATTCTTTCCGTAAAGAAATATTGCCGCACATTGCTCCTGAGTCTCTCCTTTCACGTTCATCCTATGCATCCCTTGTTGCAGAGCTGTCTTTAATTGAAAGAGGCTTTCCGCCTGGGTATTTATGCCACAGAGGCATGAAACGTCTCTATCATATCTCCCCTCCCTGTTTTTCTTCCAAAGTATACATATTGAGTCTTTATTTAAATGCCCCTTATTAATTCCCTCTTGTCTCCCAGATGGCATGCATTATCCAAAAAAAGCTCCTTATCCATTAGCCCTTAAAATATCATGAGTTTCAAAACGTGCAGAATGCAGTGCACAGGCATGAAGGTCAAAAAATGAACAGAAGGAGGTATAGTAAAGTTTCTGCCTTCGGGTGCCTACTTTAGTTTCTGCAATAGCTGATTCCTCATTTGCATCATCTTAATATCACAGTTTAGTGTTAACATTGGCTCCTAAGTGTGTATAGTGATATGGCTGAGACCTAGATATTGTCGTTCAAAATTCAAATACTGTACAGAGCTTCCAGTAAGAAACTGAAACTAGCATATTGAATCTTACCAATAAATAATCTTTTTATACCAAATGATTATGCATTTAAATTCTGATGGATTGTATTGTTTTCTGTATCAAGACAAAATAATTTGTCATCTTTGTTCTAAAGTTGCTGGTAACTGAAGTCAAAATATCATATTGCTGTATTGCCTTCCATTGACTTTTAAATCTGCGCAATAGTTTTTCAGGTGTTGCCATGAATCAGAAAAGAAATTAATAATTCACACTTGGCAGGGAACATGAAAATAATATTGTACAGTATATATGAGGAAAGTGAAGTAAAAAAATTACATGTAGTGAACTTTATAATATGGTATTCCAGATTCACATTTCATTAAAAAAAACCTCGGTGGCTTCACATAGGCATAGAGGATAGCTTCTGCAGTAGGATACTTTAGCCTTCTGCAGTGGCTCTTCTGATTCAGCAGATATGTGTATATTGGGGGAGGTAGGGTACATTTTTGGCCTGGTACTTTTTTTGTGCCATTTTGGGCTTTTAGCTCAAGTGGAATCAGCCTCTACTGGGCAACAGCTTCATCCATAACTGCTGGGTTTTGATCCCTATTTTATACCTTTTCCTAGCCAAAGCATTGCATTGATGGTCCCAGGCTGGGAGCCAGCGGTCGCTATTCCTTCTAGAATGCGGTGCATATTCATCTTAGTTGGTTGGGACTCTCTCCAGTCAGCACTTTGCAGTATCCCAGGGTCGGTTGCTACTGTGCAATGTGCTAAGACAGGGAACGCAGCTCTCCTGTGATAAGTGTTTGCCCCATGTGCTAAATGGAGGGCAGATGCTGGGCATGCCCCTACATTTACTGCACAGGGTTTGCACTTACAGCAAAGAGACCAGGGTTCGAATCCCACTGGTACTGCTTGGGGCTTTGGGCATGTCATTGCCTCAGATACAAACTTAGGGGCAAATTTATTAAAGCGCACTAGCCGGTGGTGCGGGGTGTAACGTGGGTTTTACGCAGAGGTGGCGGAACTCCTTTTTTCTATTGGGGGGGGGGGCCCTATCTCCACCACATGTTCTGCCCTAACTCTGCTCCTGCATGAGGCTATGATGGCTAGCCTGCCCCTCCTGTTCAGCCAGCAGGGATCCGATCTCCTGCGAGCAGACAAGAGGGGTCTTTGCTAAAATCATGGTACTCCTCTGCACGCAGGCAGCCTGCTGTGTCATGATTGGGGAAGGTGCCTGCCAGAAATTTTGGTAGGACCAGGGCCCATGTGGCCCACCCCTTTGCGATTCCTATGGCTTTACACGCATGTGGCCCAAAGGTGACCACAGTAAAAATGCCATGTTTCCTGAGCAGCACATGAATAGGCAAGGGTAAAGTACTGTGTTTGGCCTCCTGATTCAGGGCAGGGCGAGGGGATGCATTGCCCTTCTCTCACATTAAAGGTCTTTGACTATGTTCCCTGGAGCTTCAGGGTGAGGGGCGTTCATCTACCTGATCCACATGATGGACACTGCAGACACACTGCTGATCCCATACCAGGCCTCCAGAATCATCAGATGCCACATTTGTCCCCGTCTTCCACAGTAAGAGGCGCAGCACAAACTATCTGCCTGTGTTTGCTTTCTGATTTGCATGCCACGCCCTCTTATTTATTTACTTTATTATTTAGCTCACGGCTTTCCAGGAGAAGATTAAGGCGAGTTACATTCAGGTACTGTGTATTTGTCCCTGTCCCAGAGGGCTCCCAATCTAACCGGCCAATGCAGAAAAGCTTGGAATTTTTCTGTCACTTTTCCATGCTAGGCTTGCTCTCTGATGCAGGAAGCAAGCTAGCACCAAAAAAGTGCCAAAATAACAAAGCCATTAAATTGCAGCGCACTTGGCATCAAAATTGCATACAAATCACTGCATAAGTAATTGCGCCTGATATAAAAAACTGCATTGAAACTTAGTTCAGTTTTTTACACAGTTTTTTTAATGCTGGATCTTCACGCCAGCTACGGGCAGCCGGGAGCAAAAGTATCATCTGAGGTGACGTTTAACCTTATTTCTCCTGGACAACATGCCAAACTCTTGCCAACTTCTGTGCACATGCATTTAGCTTGTTCTCCCGGTTTAGCAGTGACCTTTTGCGCATTGGGTAATTTGCATATTGAATTCCAGTACAAAGGGTCAGTGTTAAAGTCCCGCTATGAAACTCTGCGCTAGAGCTTTAAGCGCTGGACTCTAGCACGGGTTTCTGCATCAGCCTGTACGTTTGTACCTGAGGCAATGGGATTTGAACCCTGGTCTTTCTGGCTCTCGGCTTCTGCCCTAACCATTCGGTTACTTCTCCACACTTCTTGTACTGAGCCCTGTTGCTCTGAGCTGTGCAGCCGTTTGTGCCTATTCCCAGTCACTCCCCCTCCTCTCTATTCTGCACTGGCCTCTTACTACTGTCCTGTAGGTGGGGGCTGGGGTACTGTGGCCCACTGCAGTCATTGTAATGCATTTGTTGCTTACATTTGGAGGGCACTTGTTACAAGCACATTCACTGTGTGCATGCCTTATGTCTGCGCATTTGCAATGTCTATGACCATACCCCCTGCACCTACAGGGGCCGCTATGCCCTACCACAGCAAAATCACATGCTAGTCAAAGCACTTTAGTGAACATCCCCCTTGCATTTAATTACTCACCTTTTCCTAATCTGAGTGAGTTATATGTATATGTCCTTTGTTGATATGATTTCTGTTATCTTTTGTTTCAGGAACACAATATTGTGACCATTATTCTTATCTGGTACTGTGAATCCCCTCCTTGATGCCACCCAAAATGTACTTCAAGTAAGCCATATTGAGGGTAATTTTATAACAGGTACCTAAGTAGAGAGGCCAAGGAGAAACAGGTGTAAATGTGCACATGGGAAGTACTGTATGTGCATCCATGTTCATGTACTTCAGGACTCCATCTATACTCCATCCAAACTACACCCCCCCCCCAAATGCATCTACACACAGGTTGCACACAATTCCGTTGTGGACGTCCAGGCCCTCTGTGTGTCCTGTTGGAACTGGATGCACAGAGGGAGCTGGGATTCTGATCAGGCCTGTACGTGCAGGACAGGACCCCGATTCCATCCGGCTCAGTCAGGGCTCTTCAATGGAGCTGTGGCGCCATGGTGTCAAGTTGCCATGCCACTGTGGCTCTATTGAAAAGCTGCAATCCCCGGCAACCGGCTGCAGAGCTGCTTTCTCAGCAGCCTGACCCCCGATCTGTCCTCCTCAGATTGCAGGGAATATCCTCAGTCCCCCCTATGCTTCCACACCACTGGCTCGCTTTCCCCTGCCGACTAGGGGAACTTATTCCACCTCATCTGCCGGTCCCAGACATACAGGACCGACTTTGGAATCAGCCCTGAACGTCCGGGTCCGACGGCCGCCCTAATGCCGCCCCCGATCCGCCCCTTTCTCGTCGCCATCTACCTTCTCCGTACAACATGCGAGGAAAGTAGACGGGATCGGGAAAGGGCCTGAATAACGGGGATGGATGTCCCAACGAGATGACCTTTATACTGTATACCACGGGGTAATTATATAAAAGTTCTTTCATGTATACATAATCCTTTATAAAACTACCTTCAAAGTGCAAACCAGTTATAACAGACCTCCCATATAATAAATGGCTACTCCATTCGGTACTGATTTATTTCTATGCTAGTTATAGAAGCACAGGCTGAGAGAAAGTGTACTGGGATGAGCGGCCTATTACATTTCTCAAAATAAATAAATAGGCCCTGCATTCTTTATCTACATCATATCTTGTCATTTTCAATTACCACGGAGCTTACTTGATCTCAAGCTTCTCCTTCAAATCCCCCCCAATCTTCTGACCTTATCCCCTACCTTCTTGAATTTCTACTGCTTTTGTCTCTACCATTTCCATTGGAAGAGGCTTTCCCTTGTATCTCCAACCCTTTCCGTAAAGAAGTATATGTTACTCCTGTATCTACCCCGTTGTTTCTACTGGAAAATGTGCACGTCTTGTGCCTTTGAGGTACTGGACTGTCTGTGCCATACTCCTTGTTTCTCTTCTCCTCTAGGGTAGACTACTTAAGTCTTTAAGCTCATTTCATAGGGGTTATGACGTGGACTAAACTATTCTAGTAGCTCTTCTGTTGACTACCCTTATTGCCACTGTCCATTGGTGATATGGCTTCTAGAAATGGATAGGTGCATGCATTTGTTGACTTGTATTTGGTTTATCTGGGCATCTCAAAAATTTGTATGCATGCAAATCACTTCTGTGCATGTATGTCTATGAATTAACACATGGACAATAGATTTTCACGCACAAAACGTTTTAAGATGAATGTGTGCAAAAACATAAAGATCACTCAAATACCGCAAAGGTGTCCTTTAAAACTAAGTCTAACAAAACTAAGGGGGATGTTTACTAAAAACCGGAAATGTGCGCGCCGCAAAATAGCGCCGCAAAATAGCGCACGGAAACGCGGCACTGAAACGCTAATAAACGTGTTTAAACGCCCCGCACACATGCGTGTCACCCCCGCAAAGGTGCGCGGCACACTAACGGGCCCCGTACAAGTGCGGGCCCGCAAATGTCCGATAGAGGCGTGGAACGGCTAAAGGAGGGCGGAGGAAGGCTCCGGAGGGGCGGAGGAATGGGGTCAATGGGTGGAGAGTGGGAGGGGAGAGGCTCCCCGCAAGTATCGGGCCCGAATTTGCATGTAAAAACTACCGCGAGGGAAACACTCGCGGTAGAAAGCATTTAAAGGGAAGAGAAACCATTTCCGTCAGCAATGTACAGGAAAACCGGGGAAACCAGCAAAACGTGAGCAGTGTGATACATGTGCACAGCACAAAAGTGCAAATAAAAATAGAAAATGACCACAACAGAACTATTAAAAATAGTAATTCAGCTGGGGAACAGTTATAGTGATGGGTAAATACAGAAAACACACCCAGCAAAGCTCCAGAAAAAAGAAATGAATTTTGGAAGGGTTTACGGAGCGGAGACTCTTCCAAAAAACATTTCCTTATGTGGAGCTTTCCTGGGAGTGTTTGCTATGGTTGCCCATTAATATCACTGTTGCCCAGCGTGGTGATATTTTGTCCCCCATTTCCTGTGGTCATTTCCGGGGTTTATGTGCACGTTTGTCACCAGACAGGGTGCATATGCCCACAGTAAATTTGCGTAGAGCAGGGTTTGTGACTCCATCCTGCCAGGCTTACTACCTCCAGGGGCTGCACTATCTATGTGGCCATAGTGTGGTGCAGCAGACAGAGTCAGTACCTCGAGGGTCAGAGGTTCAAAGCCCAGCTGGGGCACTTGCCAGCCCAGTCCCTATATTTTACCCACCACTAAACACAGATAGCGCAGACACCCTTGTATTGCAGGGGACATAAGCATGGGGAAAACACCCATATTTTACCCAACAACGCACACACACCACAACAATGGGCATTACCCACAGCCAAGTACCCCAAATGCAGTCCCATACTGCCACATTCCCAATCAGGTCACCTGCTTTTTATGGGAGAAGCTCATGCCAGCATGTTGGCGGACGAGTACATGTGGTGCAGGGGGCAGTGGCTGCTAGCAACAGAAGACAGAGGCCTAGCCATGTGCAGGCTGGCACAGTCCACAGCAACAGACAGGCCCTGCTGGATCCACAGTCATGGACTATCCAGGGAATTCAGCCAAGCTGTGGCTACACGGTGGTGCAGTGCACACAGACAATGCATGCAAGAACAGAAGGTCACAGGTTCAAAGACCAGCTGGGGCTACTGGCAATCCTGCCCACATATTTTCCCCACAAATAAAAGGTGACAGTAAGGACACACCTTTCGTGACGAGGACATATGCAATGGTAATACGTCTATCTTTTACCCCACTGAGCACAGACACCATGAACAGGGGCAGAACCTACCGCAGAATCACCCAAATGCAGTCCTGGTGGGCCACACACCAGTCAGGTTCCATGCTGCCACTCATACAAATGCCTGTGCTGTATATCTATACACCACCCCCACGGCATGTAGATGTAGCTCATGCATATTCATGAGGGACAGCAGGAAGACCCGAACAGTGTGATGCAAAACTGGGCTGGAGTGGGGAAGCGCTGCCGTAAAGCAGCAGCCAACAGGGGCAGACACACCCACACCCACACCCACAGGCCCCATTGGCCAATGTCTCCTTTAGAGGCAGAAACAATTGGACCCTGCGTGCATCTCCCAATACCAGCACCTGCATACCTTAGCAATGTCACCCTACACCTGAGGTACACAGCTCTGAAACGTTTGCTAAGAGTACAGGCTGATAGATATCCCTACGTTACGCACATACTGCTAGTTGACCCCATCCGAACAATCTGTTTGGTGTCTGCGGTGCATGCTCCAGGCCTGGCCTCTGACGGTGTTCACCACCCTGGGGAGTGACCCCCAGCAGCACTGCATACCATATCCATGCCTGTGCCGTGCCCAGGACCGGTGTGGTGGCCAAGGCTAATCACCCCCTCAATAGTAGCACAATGCTGGCATAGGTGTGGGAGTGTGTGTCTGTCTATACAGTGTGTGTTGGCTGCAAACACCTTCCCCAACCCACACTGCCAGCACTACTGCCAGTATTGGCCTGCCAATGTGCATAATGAGCAGCAAGGTACCATGGGTATAGGTCAGACATGGTGGGCTGGCCAGGATGCATCTGCACAGGGCATAGGGCACTGGCTGTGACATTGTAGTGCCAGGCCACCACCTACACAGATAGGGTGACCTCTGTATGTGCTGCTGGGGGAGCACTCTCACCCTGAGTGTGCAGTGATGACAGCATGGCTAGGCACCCCCATAGTGCTGTATTGTGTTTCTCTCTTGTGATATATATGGGTTTCCTGTTGGGGCCTCCTCACAGAGCTCTCTGCTTGTGTGTGCTGCCACCCAGTTTTGGGTGCATGCATTTCCATCAGGGCTAACCAGCAGACTGTTCACAGCTGGTATGTGTCTTGATGGAGTGCCTTGCAGGGTGCAGCGGCTGATGGCTTACTGCAGGAGAATATCAGATAGTGCTGGGGTGCATCTTTGGATATCCAGGCCTAAAGTCTGTCTGATATTGTGTTATGGATGTGTGTGGAGCTGCTTGGACTGCCCTGTAGGGTGTCTGTTCCCCAGCAGGACTGGGGTTTGATGGTCCACTCTACTGCTGTTGGGGGGGGGGGGCGGCAGCGTGCGTGCGCACGGCCCTGTTTGCCACCCTCATAGGAAGGGGGTACTTTGACCACCTAGGGGTCCATGGGGGGGTTTCCACTAACTGAGACAGACAGAGATATCCAACATGTTTCTGCAGCACCTTCCTATCTCACAGGTTAGTACTGTTTTGGAGCTCTGTCATGGCCTCATCCAGCCATGGCTGGTGTTGTGGACCTGGTCCTGGCCGCCACATCACACCCTCAGGGTGAGCACAGTACCTGCACAATGTGACGGTGTGTAGCTACTCTTTGCTGGTAGTCCACCCGCTCAGGACCCCCTACCAGGCCGAGGTGCTGTGTGGGTGCACATGGACAATTCCCCCTACCAGGCAGGGTAGCTGTTGGGGTGCATTCCCCATCTTGTGTGCATCTGTGGACAGCTGATTTGCATGTGCAGTGCATCATGGGTACGGGTGGCCTAACCCTATCCTGTCTACAACAGCAGACTGTCTGTGGGGTGACGTGCAGGCTCTCTGCAGCCAGCCAGGGGTTTGCTGTCAACTATAGAGCTGTAGCCCAATGGTTACGTCACTCCCTGTACAGCCAGAGGTCATGGGTTCAAACCCACAGTGGGGCCCTTTGATAGGGCTGTCCACAGCTTTATTTTTATTTACTGTACATATGTCTATGCCGGCAAAACCACACACAGCTTACTATACCCATTAGGTGCCTCTGAGGGTGCTTTATAGGGCGCCCTATAGGCCACCTTATGGTTGCCATCTATATAGGGTGCACTATACATTATCCTGTGTCGCAACATACATGGTGCCCTATAGGGGACATTCTAGGGTGCCTTGGCGGACAGTGCACTGTAACATGTGCCTTACGGGCATCCGTATGTTAACACACTGTGAGAGCGGGTTTACTAGTGGTGGGAAATAAAATATAAATAGAAGGCCTCCTACAGCACTCCTCACCATGATACATACCGCCCCAGCCAGCCTTGTTCACTGGGCACTGTGAGGGGTTGAACCCCTGGCCCCTGCACTATTGGTCAGTGTCTTAACCATTGTGCTGTGGCTCTGTTCCTGTGTTTGTGCATCCGCGCGCAGCCTTGTAGCCATCAGCACACCATCTTGTGGCGCACTAAATTAACAGCGCGCCACCTTATGCCGCACAACATGGAAATGCCCCTAAAATAATGCCTCAGCCAGCTGTCTTCAATGGGCACTGTGGGGAATTGAACCCATGATCCCTGCATGAGTGGTCAGTGTCTTAACCATTGTGCTATGGCTCCATTCCTGTTGTTTGCACATCAGCGCGCCACTTATCCCTCCCACTATTGGACTGCCCCCTCACACATCAGCGCGCCGCCTTCTGCCCACCAGCTCGCCGCCTTCTGTTGCCCACATTTATCAGCGCACCGCCTTCTGCCGCCCAAACTTAACAATGCGCCGCCATCTGCCGCCCACACTAAACAGTGCGCCGCCTCATGCCGTAATAAAAATAACAGTGCGCCGCCTTCTGCCGCCCAAAATTAATATGCCTCCTAACCACTTTTGCCCATAAATGTTGGTGTCTCAGCTGGTCTTTTTTGTTGAGCGCAATGGGGGTTTGAACCCCTGGCCCCCTGCACCATTGGTCAGTGTCTTCACCATTGTACTACGGCTCTGTTGTTTGGTTTTGCAGCAGCGCCCCACTTAGCCTTCCCACGCGCTAATGTGGGCCCTGCACATTAGCGCGACGCACACACGTACGGTCCGGTTTTTTGCTTTTTTCTGCCTGGCCCGCCCACTCCTTATATGGCACCAGCACACTAACGGGAACCCGCACAGCAACGGTGTTTAGTAAACATGCCCCTAAGTCTAACTGAATTTTTTCAGCTCTGCACATGTCTAGAAAGGGCACTATCCAGATGAGGTTTCACCAGTGATCTGCTCAGAGAATTTATTGTATCCTGTTCTCTATGTGTAATAAGACTCCCTCGGCAGCTTGGTATTCTTCCTGCTCTTGCCGTTGCCTTGTCAAAGTGTTTTACAATAGATAGGAGATGGATTTTGGAGTGATCCTACTTCCTGCAGATTATTATCTCACCCCCATCTACAGAGACAACTTTTCCCTTTACAATATCACTTATAAAACTGCTGAACCCAATAATGATCCAAGAAACACTCACTTTTCCTTTGCTTACCGCTCCTCTCTGCTGCCTGCCACTCAACTAGTTCCTGGCACAGTTTGCCACCTTAGGACATTGTCCTAAATCAATAAATGTGAAGACACAGGTCGAGGCAACATCTGTACATTTCAAGATGCATGAACTCAGGTCAAGAGGAAAAAAAACCCCTTATAAAATAATCAGCTTAATTATAAAATGAAAATGAAATGTAAGACGTTATTATAGACACGGTAGCTTTTAGTCTCATGAATGCAAAAGTAAGTGGAATCAAATAAATGAGAGATTAACTACTGCTTAAAAACACCACAAGGATTTACACTAATCTGTTTTGCCAAGCTGGTCATAAGTGTCCTCTGCAGTCAATTCATTAGAACTTGGAAGTACTTAATAATCTCACATTATTCTGGTTAACTATTTCATGTCTTTAGGGGGAGGAAACATTAATCTGTAGCAATAGACTTTCACGCAGACTACTGGAGAAGGAGAAAGTAAGACAGGAATTTGGAAAGGGTTGCAGCCATCTTTGCCAGTGATAGAAAGTACATTTGTCTTGCATTAAGTAGACATGATAAAGGTAATTGTATAAAGTAGGCACTGATTTAAAGCTGATATGATAAAGACTCAGGTGCAAATGTTAGTGTGTAAATCACATATGTACAGGAATAGTTTATAAAATTTGCACATTCATGATGACTTCACCCATGCTATGCCCAAACTCCTCCACGAGCATGCCTACACCTGTGTCATGAAAAAGCAGGCATGTTCCTTTCATCGCACGCACTTTTTTGCATGGGGTAATTTTATGAGGCCTTTTATGTGCATATACAAGTATATAACACGTGAAAAGGGCCTTATGAAATAACCTCTTTATTCTGTGAGTAAACCCTATTTTACCTGTGGAAAAGGTTTTTTTTATAAAGTTACCCCTGATAAACACGCATAAAGGTATGCATGATAACAATTAGATGCTTATTTTTATGCAGCCTGCATATAGGCATGTTTGGGGGGAAAAAGTTCAGATGAAATCATGAAATATGTGCATCGTTTATAAAATACAAGCCTACAAGAAGGTGTAAAGGTCCTCATGTGCATTTAACTGCAATCTTTGTTATAACTTTTGTGATGCTATTTTATAAAGACACATAGGCGCATGCTTACTGAAGTGCGCTACTGTGTAGTGTGGGGTTCAGTGTGTGCCAAGTGTGCTGTGGTAAAAAAGTATCATGCACTAATAATGCAGCCGCATTAAAAATCTCCTGCTTCCCGAGTAGAGCAGGTTGGAAGAGACTGGGTGATTCTGTGGTGTAGCATGCACATTGCAGGTAGCGTGCTCATTTTTGGCATGCACTCCCTGGCAATGTTGCACTTACAGTAGCCCAGGCACTTAGCGCCACTTCAGTTTCTGGCATTAAGTGTACTGCGCTGATTGCACCAAAGATTAAGAGTACAGGGGGTGGAGCCCAACCCATGCTATCAACATGGGGACATACCTAGTAATCTTCCATTTTTTACTGCAGGTTAAGCACTACCCCATGCTCATTTTTGAGGGCAACTGCATGACCCATAGGTACCTATGGACTCCTTTTCTAACGCATAGGTTGAGCTCTCTGCTGCATGGCCCATTTTATTCCTACGGACTGTGTGGCAGATAGTTCCAGCTAAGTGTTCATGAAAGGGACATAACTTCAGGGGTTCAGAAGTGGCAGGCCATGTGTGCCAAAGCACATGGCCTGCCACCCACAGAGATCTGTTGCCCTAGGTGGCTGCCTAGACTGCCTAGTAGACGGGCTGGCTCTTTCCTACTTGGATGTTCCTGCTCCGGAGATGTCTGACAATGTTATTTGTGGAATGGATTTGGAGATGTCTCCATAATCTCAACATCCATGTGCATGCCTTCAGATGTCCTGAATCAGGACTAAGCCTTTTAAAACGACCCTCTAAGTAAACATGCCCCCTAGAGTCTTTTCTTGGATGGTGGCTTCTAATGTGGAACCATGTATTGTATATCTATAGTTTGGGTTGTTCTTTCCTAAATGCATAACTTTGCACTTGTCCACCTTAAATTTCATTTGCTAATTGGATGCCCAGTCTCCGAGGTTCTCAAAGTGCTCTTGCAATTTAGCAACTTTGAATTGTGTCGTCTACAATTTTGATCACCTCACTTGTTTTTTCTCATTTCCAGGTTATTTATAAATATGTTAAAAAGAAGCAGAGTCATCACAGATCTCTGAGGTACTCCACTATTCTCCTTTCTCCACTGAGAAAACTGGTCATTTAGCTATGCTCTCTGTTTTCTTTCTTTCAACCAGTTTGCAGTCTACAACAGCGTACTGCCTCCTATCCGATGATTGCTTCATTTCCTCAAGAGTCTGTCATTAGGGACCTTGTCAAAGGCTTCCTGTCCACTAGTTCATCTTTATCTACGTGTTTATTCACACTTTTAAAGTAAGTAGCGGATTGGTATATGGGAAGGGGGGGGGAAGGAGATAGAGTTGTAGGGAAGAGGGTTGCTGTATGGCTTTAATTATAGTCAAAGCTTATAAAAAGATTTTAGCATTATACAGGTGATCAAGAATGTCTAGAAATAAATGAATATGTCAGGAATATACTTTTCTTCTGCTGAAACATCTTTGTCTCCTGCATTCTCTAGACACATTTTTCTATGCTTATTTTGTATACTTTTCTATTGAAGTGCTCTTTACCATTACATGCAAATACAACTCTCATTTATTTGATATGTACTTTGCTTCTAATCTGCGTCATGCAGTTTAATTTTAGCAGATGATTTGCATGTGAGAGTCACAAAGTTGCTGCTTCAAACATGCAGCTTTTTTCAAATGGACTCAATGAGCAGCAAACCAGTCTCTGATTATTGTAACTTATTTATATACTCTACAGTCTGGTAATGCTGGGGCTGATGTTCAGTGGCATTGGTCAATTCTTTAAAGCTTCTGGCCACCATTTGTTTAAATAATACCAGATAGGCAGTGCTGGAACGTATCTAGTGTCCAGTGCTAAACGTGTCACCGGACAGAGTGCTGGCTATCAGATACTCAGCTGCTAAGCAGAAAGCGAAAACTGGATCAAGTTAGGACAGTCATGACCTGACCTAACTTTATGCAGTTTAGTAATCCAGGCGGAGGTCGATTCTGCATTGTGCACGTCTGAGCCGTCCGGACGGCCAGAACATGAACGGGGCTTATTTGTACCTGATTTTGCAACCACTATACATTCCCACATTATTTGCTTTTCTATACCGCCCCTTCCAAAGATCAAGGGTGGTTTACATAGAACATAGAACAGGTACATTATAACATAGAACTCGCTTTAAACATCTTAACAGCCAGGTAACATATTATAAACAGCTTATTTACAGAATAGTTTGGAATATTCCTGCTATTCCATTATCGAAGGGTGTAAATAGGTGGTTGATAATCTAGTAGGTAAGTCGGTGTAGTGTAGGGTGCCAGGAGACAGTGGAATAGGTAATATCTAAGTCTGTTGTGTATGAGGGTCAGGTAGGTTTCCATAAAATTCTAGAAACAGAATGTTTTGAGTTCTTTGCAGAATGATTGGAAGTTTTTTTATGGCTCTTAATTTATCTGGAAGAGTATTCCAAAGTGTTGGGCAATATAGGTGAAAGCCCTATTACTTGTGTTATGATTGGTGTTGTGCATGTGATTAGGGATATCAATCGTATTTTGTGAACAGCTTCGTCTGGTTCTTGTATTTGAGGGCATGATAAGGAGGGAGGATAGATATGATGGGCTACATTGTTGATAAGCTTGAAAACTATCACCATGTATTTGTATTTTATTCTGTTTTATATGGGCAGCCAATGTAGTTTATGAAGAAGTGGGATGATATGGTCTGAGTGCTAAGCTTTATAAATTATTCATGCAGCGAGGTTCTGTGCAAATTGGAGCTGTTGGGTTGTTTTTTAGGGAGGCCCTGCAGGATACTATTGCAAAAATCAAAATGAGGTATGATTAATGCCTGTAATAAAGATCTTAAGTAATAGCTTTCTAAAATTGGTCTGAGGTGTTGTAACATACATAATTTGAAATTGATGGCTTTAGTAACTGATTTGATGTGGGAGACCATATTTAGAGACTGATCTAGTGTTATCCCACGGTATTTCACCTCTTTTTTTGACATCCGGGTCGTTCCCTTGTATGTGAAATTTTTACGGTGGAATAAAATTTTGCTTGTAGAATCAGGACACTTAGGGGCTTGTTTACAAAGCCGCGGTAGTGGTTCGCGATCGTTATCGGAGCCGCGGCACCATTGATTTCACTGTTCACTGATAACGATCGTGAACCGCTACCACGGCTTTATAAACAAGCCCCTTAGATGGCCCGGCGTGCACAAAATGCAGACCGGGGAGGCGTCCTGGAGGCTGCCTGTCCCCACCGCTCAATACTCCAGCTGGTGTGCCGGTGAAGTGACATCCTGTCATCATGGCACCAGCACGTCCAGCCTTAGCAACAGATTCCCCAACTCCATCACGGCCCCTTCACTCCGCCGCCCAACCCTTGGTGGGGGCATCCAAAGCCTGGGTCGAGCAGCGGGGGTGCAGGGAGTGGTCCATGGGCAGGGTGAGGGCAATTCCAGCATTTATCCAGTTATTGGTGATTTTCAGAGAAATGGCTGCCAAGTTAGATCAAGAAGAAGGCTATCACAACTTTATGCCATTTTGTTAACCGGAGAGTGACGGAAAATCACCGCTGTTTGGATAGTAACAGCAGTTGGTGCAGAAACCAATATTCAGCACCGGAGGACATCCATATTCTGGCACCGAATATCTGGCTTCAATTTTAATGCTACAGCCAGCGCTTAAAAAAACACTGATCATGGAGTTTTAATATTTGTCCATGTGTGTACAATTTTATAAAAGGCGCCGCATCCACGGCCGTGGCTGGTTTTAAAATCACGGCATATTGCACCATTTTTACGTGTACATTCCTGCTGTGATGTCGCTCTTTTCTGCATGTTTATGTTTCTAAAATAGTCCTTTCTCTTGTATGCAGTGCCAAACATATATGTATCTTCAGCATCACTATACATGTTTTATAAAATGGTGGACCTTTTATAAAATATTTGCGTAATTTTAAATGAGAAGACTTTGACATCTGGTTCTCCATGTCCCTTAGGCAGAGGCACGATAGGCAAAATCTAACGGTTCCACCCCAAAAGCCATTCTACCAAAGAAGTGACTACAACTGAACTCAACAGACCTCGAACCCCATCAAACAAATCCACCATTGGTATCCAGAGACACGCGGAAGCCCTCAAGCAAGAACACCACACAAATAGCTAGAGCTCCCCTCGGGTTGAGCTCGCTTCCACTCACAATAGCCGCTCTTCTTCCAAAGAACCAAAACATCATATATCGCAGCAAGTATAATGATACCAATCGAACAAACATAACCCGATATACACAATATTACTAGACTTATACATGCTGTTCCCATGTTTACTGTGTATTACTGTTGTCAGTAACTTGACTCATATTACCAATAATTTAACTCAGTCTAGATGCTTAATCGCTATTAATGCAATACTGAAATATAACCGTCACCAATAACACACATTGATTTACTGTTGTCAGTATATCTAACTGTATTTATTGCTGTCTATATATACACTTGCTATCAGACCTTGATTTACTGTTGTCAGTATATCTAAATGTATTGATTGCTGTCTATAATATACACTTGCTATCAGACCTTGTCCACACGTGCTATCAGACCCTGTCCCACCCTCACATCTTCAACAGAACTCCAATCTTAAAGTTAAACATACAACACAACCTAAATACTAAAATGACTCTTCTAATATCAACTTCCTTCAAATTCCTATGTATATGCATCACAATCATTGCCATAATAGACATAACAAAATGCCTACAGAGCAACAATGAGAAACCAATCCCAATAATCCAAAATACAATACGTACTGAAAAACCACTGATACCATATAAAGTAGGACCATACCACAAACATAACCAATCTAGACTCATTAACATAAATATTACACAACATGATAATACCCCTCAACCACATAATGCACCTATACACCACAACTCTCTCATGTCAACTTATAAATGCAAGATCAATGAGAAACAAACTGCCTATATTCACAGACATCCTCACTGACCAGAAGCCAGACTTAATCTGTATAACAGAATCCTGGCTTGCAGATTCAGACACAGTTCTCATTAACCAATTAAAAACACATGAATATGAGATTTTCCACACACACAGAACACACAAAAAGGAGGTGGTGTCCTTATAATCATAAAGAAAAAAACTCAATGCAAAACTAATAAATTCTTGTAATTCTAACAATATTGATACCCTTACAATAAAAATTAATAACCTGAGGATTTGTTTTAATTTATAAACCACCTGAACAGAACATTGATATCACTGATACCTTAATTGAAGTTATGTCATCATCAACAGATGCAAACCCTGTCATCCTGATGGGAGACTTTAATTTTCCCTCAACACATAGTACATACTCATCACACTTCCTTGACACAGCTACCACATGGATTTCCATCAAATTATACAAGACCAAACACATATTAAAGGTAAAACACTTGACCTTGTCTTCCTACCAACCTCTATATACAGACTATTTGACCCCGCAACCCTTAAACACCTACCTGTCCCATGGTCAGACCACTACCTCCTCAAATTTGTAATAAGATTCACCAACAACATCCAAAAAAACAACCCACGACCATCACTAATAAATAGATTTAAGAAATTTAATGAGGAGGAATTCCTTGACAACATACTTCCTAATCTATCCCCAATAACAACAAATCTTGAAGAAGCAGTGGATAACTGGAACAATATAATCCGTAAGGCAGCAGAATGTAAACCAATAGTAACAAAATGTAATAATAAAAACAATAAGACTAAAAATACAGATGCTCCATGGTATAACAACACAATTAAACAAATTAAAAAAATCTAAGAAAATATGAAAGAGAATGGAGAAATTCCAAATCGATATCCACCCACGAAAAATACCTAAACTCACTTACAGAATACAGGAAAGCAATCGACACAGCCAAGAGAAACCATTACTCTAAAATTCTAACTAACTCTATGAATCGCCCAAGAGAACTGTTCAGTATAGTCCAGAATTTGACCAACAAAACCCACAACACACATGAAACATCTATTGACATTTCTCCCCAAGTACTAGCACAATATTATATAAACAAAACTAAACCACAATTAGAGCCCCCAAAAATATACACTGAGGTGACCCTTAACATTAACGGTACTTGGTCAAACTTTAATAAAGTAACAAAACTAACGCTCAAAACTATCATATCAAATATAAATACAACAACCTCTTACCTTGATCCTTGTCCAGTAAAATGGATAAAAAAGACTCTCCCAACACTCTCTTCCTTCATTCTTCCCATAGTTAACCTCTCATTAAAAACTGGCTACCTACCCCCAACCTTAAAGCATGTCCAAATAAGACCAATTCTTAAAAATAGAACCTTGACAAGACTTCCCCAACCTCTTACAGACCCATCTCAAGTATAACCTTTCATGGCCAAACTCATTGAAAAAATAATCCAAATTCAATTACAAGAATTCATCGATACCATAGACCTCCTTGACGAACACCAATATGGATTTCGTCCACATCACGGAGTGGAAACTCTCCTAACAATACTCATAGACACATTAATAAGAGGAACTGATGACCCCACACAAGCATTTATATTAATCTTTTTAGACATCTCCGCTGCTTTTGACAGTGTTAATCATGCGACAATGCTAAGCAGACTCCAACACATTGGAATAACATCCAATGTACATAATTGGTTTAAATCTTACTTAACAAACAGAACTCAAACAGTGAGAATTGATAATCAAACATCAAATACTTTTAACCAAACACAAGGCCTTCCTCAAGGATCTGCGCTATCAGCACTATTATTCAATATTTACCTTCAACCAGTCTACAACATTTTTAAACGCCATGGTGTACGATACCACATCTACGCCGACGATATTATGTTCTACCTACCATTCAAAATCCCACACCCACCAATTCAACAAATAATAAACTGCTTTAATGACCTAACAGCTTGGCTCAAAGACCACAACCTTTATATCAACTTCACAAAAACAGATATTCTCTATGTCACAAGAAACCAAACATATACACCACCAAACACCATCACACTAAATAACCATGAATTTAAAACAAAAAAAGAAATAAAATATCTAGGTGTAATACTTGATGACAAACTCAATATGGACGCACATATAAAAAACCTAACAAAAACTATACATTTCAAAATTAAGATCCTGAAACAATTACGCCCATTAATTCATCTACATGATTTCATATCGATAATACAAGCAATAATTACCCCACACTTTGACTTCGCAAACTTAATTCTACAGGGTATCACACAAAAAAACATTAAAAAAATCCAATTAACTCAAAATATAGCAGCAAGAATTATAATGAAAATAAATCTAAGAGAGCACATTACACCTATCCTTGCTAAACTCCACTGGCTGCCTATTCATGAACGAATACACTACAAAATACTAGTTACCACCTTCAAACTAATAAATAAACTTGCCCCATCAGTACTCAATAACCTAATTTGCACAGAATCAAACAAGAGATTTCAAAGAAGTAGGAATACAAATACAATATCAATACCAAAAGATTATAAAAAAGCCAGAAAACTAACCAATAACAGGGCCTTCTCACACTATACACCGGTGCTTTGGAATAACCTACCTGATAGCATTCGTCTACTAACCGATATCAAAGAATTTAGGAAAAAATTAAAAACACATCTATTTACCTTACATTATACACCCATGGTTGGCCAAACCACACAAATTGACACAGGATAAAAACTTGTAAGATATACACCTGTTCGATCATATATGCACATAATATGATATCATAAGGTGATTCTCATGCGATTCAATCCATAAGTTAAAATAAAAAAAAAAACAAAAAAAAAAAAAAAAAAAATTGTAAATTTTTATAAAGTTGATGCATTTGTATAAAGTTCTGATACATCCAACTAATCAAGATGGATGACATCACTGTTAGAATTCTTAATTATACTGTTAAATGTAAAAAGTTAACATCTGTTTCATGTAAAACGTCTAGGACATGTACTTTCATGTACCTTAACAACTTTTCTGTTCAATGTAAACCGCACTTGATACCTGGGAAAGAGCGGTATATAAATGTGTTCTAAATAAAATAAATAAAATAAAAATAAAGTTGCCCTCGCTGTCTAACTTACTTTTCATGCAAAGATAGTTCTCCATTTAGAATGAATGAATCCTTCCCCTATCTGAGATAGAAAATGAGCATATGCCTTGAGTTAAAATACTTTTTTGGCAGGTTCTTGCAGAAACGTCCTTTCTTCTTTATTTTCTAAATGGATTCTTCTGAATGAAATTTTGTTCTTAGCAAAGGTTATTTGCTGACATTCTCTACGGGGGTTTCTTTCCAAGGTGGATTTGAGTGGCCTTGTTACAACTTCCAAATCAGTCTCATTTCATGCACGGTGTGGAAAGTAGTTTAGGCTACTGGCGTTGTTCATTCTGTAATCTTCCCTTTCATTTAGTTTGTTGAAACCACCAGAATCCCACCCAGACCATATGATAAATGCCTTAGCGTATAGCAGCTGACAGTCAGACACTGAATCTCCTGTTCTGCAGCACCAATGAGATATTGAAACTAGTCTCACTTTATCTTGAAGAATAAAGTATCCTTTATTTCTAAATCAAATCAAATGTATTAGCTTAAGCTCGCAAAATAAAATGTCTGAAATGATATACAGTAATTGCTTTCTTTCAGGGTCTTGGAAGCATGGGCTTTCCTTAGTTACCGCACTGTGGCTGAGGAAAGCACAAAGATATAGACACATTTCTTTTTGAATAAAGCCTAGTGTCTTTTTAAAATTCAGGCAATGATTAATCTTGTTTGGTGGACTCACATGTGTGTCACTGTGGCAAAAACTGACACATTTTACATCTGATTAACTTCTTCTAATTGTTAGTCATTGCAATGACCAGAGGCATGGACTGATCCACTTTCTTTTATGTGAGAACCCCACTTTTATAAATCTGAATGACAGCTTTTTTTTTTTTAAGGAGAATTGTGGTTGAGGTCTCTCAACCAGAAGGCCAGTCCTGCTATTTCTGGACTACATGGGAAAGGGTTATATATGGATCATTAGATGATAGAGGGATAAAAGGGGGAATAAGAGAGGACAAGGCCATTGTGGAGAGAGTGAATGAATTCTTTGCTTCGGTCTTTATTGAGGAAGATGTAGGGATGCTACCCATGACTGAAATAGTATTTAAAGGTGATGCCTCAGAAAAATTGAAAGAAATATCTATAAACCCAGGAAGATGTATTACAACTATTTGATAAACTGAAGAGTAGCAAATCACCTGAACTGGTTGTTGAAAGAATTGAAATATGAGATTGCAGACCTGCTATTAATAATCTGTGAACTATCATTAAAATCATCTGTAATACCTGAAGACTGGAGGATGGCCAATGTAATACCAATTTATAAAAAAGGGTTCCAGGGGTGAGCCGGGAAACTACAGACTAGTGAGCCTCACGTCAGTACCAGGAGAAATGGTAGAAACCATTATAAAGAACAAAATTACTGAACATGTCGATATTCAAGGCTTAAAGGGAGACAACCAACATGGCTTTAGTCAAGGGAAGTCTTGTCTTACTAATCTGTTATGTTTTTTTGAAGGTGTGAATAGACAGGTAGACAAAGGTGAGTCAGTTGATATAGTGTATATGGATTTTCAGAAAGCCTTTGACAAGGTCTCTCATGAGAGACTCTTGGTGAAATTAAAAGTCATGAAATAGGAGGCAGTGCACTATTGCAGATCAGGAACTGGGTAAAAGATAGAAAGCAGAGGGTAGAGCTAAATGGTGAATTTTCCCAATGGAGAAAGGTGAATAGTGGAGTACCCCAGAGATTTGTGCTGGGTAAATTGCTTTTTAACATATTCGTAAATGACCTGGAAATGGAGTGAGGTAATCAAATTTGCAGATGACACAAAATTATTCAAAGTTGTTAAAACCCAAGAGAATTGTGAAAAATCCCAAGAGGACCTTGATAAATTGGAAGACTGGATGTTCAAAGGGCAGATGAAATTTAATGTGGACACGTGCAAAGTTATGCACCTAGGAAAGAACCCAAACTATGGTTACACCATGCAAGGTTGCACATTAGGAACCACCAGCCAGGAAAAGATTTAGGCGTCATTATGGATAATACATTGAAACCCTCTGCCCAGTGTGCAGTGGCAACCAAGAAAGCTAACAGAATGCTAGGACTCATAAGGAAAGGAATGGAGAATAACACCAAGGATATTATACTGCCTCCACATTGTTCCATGGTGTGACCGCACCTTGAATATGGTGTGCAATTCTGGTCGCCTTATCTTAAAAAGGATATTTTGGAATTAGAAAAGGAACAGAGAAGAGCCACCAAAATGGTAAAGGGGATGGGAGGATATCCCTATGAGGAGAGACTAAAAAGGTTAGAGCTCTTCAACGTGGAAAAGAGATGGCTGAGGGGAGATATGTTAGAGGTCTATAAATTAATGAATGGAGTGGAAGGGGTAAACGTAGATCAATTGTTTACACCATCGAAATATAGAAAGTATAGGGGACATTCAATAAAGCTACAGTGTAATCCATTTAAGACTAATAAGAGAAAATATTTTTTCACTCAATGCGTAATCAAACTCTGGAATTGTTACTGGAGAATGTAGTAAAAGCTGTCAGTGTAGCTTGGTTTAAAAAAGGTTTGGACAAGTTCCTGAAGTAAAGGTCTATAAACCATTATTGCAGGGGACCCGGGAAATCCACTGCTTGCCCCAATACAAGCATTGTGGAATCTATGTGTTTTTTGGGAAAACTGCTAGGTACTTGTGACCTAGATTGACCATTGTTGGAAACAGGATACTGGGCTTGATGACCTTGATCTGACCCAGTATGGCATATCCTATGGGGATGACATGAAGGCTTATGGCATCATAGTTCCAGTAAAATCCATTTCCAATAGAGCTGAAGGCCCAGTGGGGCAGTAGGAAACCAGAGAATAGTTTAAAAAAATCCCTGCATGAAACCCAAACTACAATGTAAGTTGCTTATGTCAAATGATAGCTGTTGTACACCGTCTTGGTGAATCTCTTCATAAAGGCAGTTAACAAATTGTAATAAGCAAACAAAATATTATAGATATGGTCATATCTATTGCAGAATAAAGTTAGGCTTCATAACTGTGACTATGGTTTGTGCCTTTGCAAGAATACACCAGGATATAGACTACATTACAGAATGTCAGTATTTAAGTTTCTTGCAATGACTCCCAGGCATGAAATATAACACCAGCTTTCAGCTGGTGTTATTTTTCCAAGAATAACACAGCTTGCGAAGTTCAACACAAGCTGCACTAATCCTTCAGTTCAGAAATTACTAACCTGTGGTACTAAGTAACTACAGGTTAGTAACTCCTGCAGTAAACTAAACTGCAGTAAAATACAATAGAGGGTAAAGTCCATTAATGATTCTTTACAATCATAAAACATATATACACACACCTCCCTGTGCATTTTAAAAGTACAATTAATGCTGACCAGAGCATCTGTCCTTCTGTCATGGGAGCTGTCCAAATAATGGTGCTGAACAGCAAGAAACACCTCTATTGAGAAATGGATAAATTCAAGTTTGTTTATTAACCGGGTAAGGCGGACCGGCCTCCGCCACACCGCCACACCCCCCCCCACCCCCTCCACCATCATAACAAAGGTAGACCACACATATATGGGAACTCAACTGGTCGCAGCTTTATTGCCATAAACCATAACATCAACAATCCAAACCTTAAATTGTATTCCCCCCCCCAGCAGAGCGAACCCTCACCAGCCATGTGAGTAGCAAAGTGATGCCGCTTCCGCTTCTGCCTTGTCCAGGCCCGGCAAATTGCCTAGCCTCCCTCATCCGGCTTCGCCATATTATTAGCAAAAGCCTGAGGGACCGCCTGGGCGGGGGTACCCCACCCCCGCCCTACTGCTTGGCTCCAGCTCCGGACCCCGGAAACCTCCGGGATCCCGCCCCACCCCCCCCAGCTGCAACACCCCTCCCTAGCCACCACACCCCCGAACCCCAGTTAAAGGGCGGGAGGGTGGGACGTCCGGCACCTCCGGCCACCTCGAGGGAAAGGCCGGAGGAAACCGCAACACTCCCCTTACTCCCTCCCCGAAACTCCTCCACTCCTCCCATTGGCTCCCGCACACTGCCCTGTGCCGCGGGAGCCAATGGGAGCCCTCCACGCGCTGCGGGCCCCACCCACGAACCGCGCAGCCACGCCATGGCGGGCACGCGGCCGACCACCCCCCTGGTTAACGCCGGCCGCTCGCACGCCCCCGGAGGGGGGGGGGGGGCCACGCGGCCTTGCCATAACCGGGTAAGGCGGACCGGCCTCCGCCACACCACAACACCCCCCTCCACCCCCTCCACCATCATAACAAAGGTAGACCACACATATATGGGAATTCAACTGGTCGCAGCTTTATTGCCATAAACCATAACATCAACAATCCAAACCTTAAATTGTATTCCCCCCCCCCCAGCAGAGCGAACCCTCACCAGCCATGTGAGTAGCAAAGTGATGCCACTTCTGCTTCCGTCTTGTCCAGGCCCCGGCAAATTGCCTAGCCTCCCTCATCCGGCTTCGCCATATTATTAGCAAAAGCCTGAGGGACCGCCCGGGCGGGGGTACCCCACCCCCGCCCTACTGCTTGGCTCCGGCTCCGGTCCCGGACCCCGTAAACCTCCGGGATCCCGCCACGGGTAATGGCAATCCCGGGCCTTACCCACCCCCCCCCCCCGGCTAAGCTGCAACCAGCGCCCCTCCGGTTCAGCCTATCCTCCAAGGCCTCCTACCAATCGTTGAGGAGCAAATCCATCCCACCGGGGATAGATGGACCCCATCAGCCCGGTACAGGCCCGCACACTCCACACTAGCCCAGGGGTGCAAAATTGGGCCCCTACCCTGCTCCCCCACCCTGCTCCCCCATCCATCTGCCAATTCGGCGATTGATCTTCGCTAGACCCCGCGACCCCCGCCGCTGAGCCTTGCAAGCAGGCCTTGGAACGATAGCTGACCACAGCAAAATCACAACCATGAAACATCTCAAATAGCGCTTCCATGTCCCGACTCCCGGTCCGACTCCACTGCCAGCACTTCCAGGACACCAGATCGTTGCCACCCCAGTGGATCACTACGGCATCCGGTGGCCCCCGCAGCTGCTCATGGTGCCGTAGCAAAGGCAAGAGCTGAATCCATCGCAGACGGCATTCGGTGGCCCCTGCAGCCGCTCATGGTGCCGTAGCAAAGGCAAGAGCTGAATCCATCGCAGACGCGCTCACCCAACCATGAAACGGTCACCCCAAACTGGTCCAAACCAATCTTCCGCTCCACCGGGCGTGTTGCTGCTCGCCAACCGGCCCAAAACTCAAACGAGTGGCCAATCACCCAACAGCGACACGAGCCAGGAACAACTTCTGCAAAACAAATAGATCCACAGTTAGCCAGCTCCCCCAGCGCCCCTACAGGCGCACATATCCCCGATACGTGCAGGAAGTCCATCTTCCGATCCGCCTGATATCCCGCTCAGGTAAGCCCACCGCCACCGCACTAGTAGCTGCTCAAATACGAACGGAATGCGGCGCATACAACCCCGCACCAAGAACGCTACGGATCACACCGCCCAGAAGCAGGCGCCCTCGTAGCTGGACAACACCACCTGTGGCAAAACAGCACACAAGCGTTGCAGCAACTCCGGCGTAATGGGCCACCTGCTGTCCCTGGGCGACAGACCAGAGCGCTCCCAGCCCTAGCAAAGAACGAGAACCCCGCCAAATTCCTACTTGCCGTAGCCTGAGACACGCCTGCGGCTTTCACCGCTGCCACATACAGACCTATCCGGTGATCGGGGGGGGGGGTGGTCCCCCCCCTATTCACGCTCCCCCAGAAACCGCACCAAGCAGTCGCAGCCCCACTGGTACGACCTGTCGCATCAAGTTAGCTACCAGTTTACAGTGCGGGGGGTAGTTGTTCACTACTCTTACCACCGCTGCTTGGTCGCACCACCATACGAGCCTACGATTGCGAACCCTGTCCGGCCAGACCACCAACACCACCAGTAGCGGAAACAACTCCCAGAAGGTGATATTGGCCTTGGGACCGACTGCCTTACAAGAATCCGGCCACCCCACCGCACCCTAAGAGCCGCCAAAGAACACCCAAAGGCCCAACCCGCCGGCCGTGTCGATAAACCACTGCAGGTCCCGACTGGAGATCTCCCGATCTCGGAGCACTGTAGTGCCATTGAACTCCCGCAAGAACTCATCCCATATGCTATATCGGCCCGAATACTCCACGACCCTCAGACGATGATGCGGTGTGGAGAGACCTGCCGTAGCGGCTGCCAAATGCCTCATAAACCTCGCCCTTTAGGGATAACTCCACAGGCAAAAGTCAGGGAGCCGATTAACACCTGCATCTCCCGCGATGTCATCCTTCTAGAACCCCAGGCGTTCGCCACCTGAACCCGGAGCCTCTGGATCCTACCCACCGGCAGGCGTGCCACTAACTCCCCAGAATCCAGCTCGATCCCTAAAAAGGTTAACCGAGTCGTGGGGCCCTCCGTCTTCCCCTCCACCAACGGAACTCCCCACTCCCCCGCCATCTGCACGAGCCCGACCAACAAGGCAGCGCCGTGCCCAGTCCGTGCCTCCCCCACTACCAGAAAATCAGCCAGGTAATGTACCACCTGAGCACCCCCCACCCGGTCTACCAACGCCCAAAGCAGAAATGTACTAAACCGCTCAAAGTGCGTACGAGAGATAGAACACCCCATAGGCATACACCTATCGAATCAATAACAAAACCCCCAACAACGGGAATGCCGAAGGGTGCACCGGCAATAGCCAAAAAATCCGATTCAATGTCCGCCTTGGCCATCAGGCACCCACGCCCGGACCCCAGCACCAACTCAACCGCCTCGTCGAAGGAAGCATACCGCACTTCACTGAATTCCTTGGGGAGATGATCATTCCCTGAACCCCCGATGGGGTGGAACAGGTGACGGATCAACCAGTATGTACCTGGCTCCCCGGGAAGGGCGGCTCCCTGAAAGGGCCCGCTACCCTCCCCAACAGGATCTCCACAGCTAGCTTGTCCTGGACCACGCTGGCAAAACGCCGCACCGACAGGGCATACCGGACACTGAGAGGCCTCCGGGATGGAGTCCACATACACCAGCAGCATCCCGTACTGGTCATGATGCGCCCACCCCCACACCCTAGCCAGCCGCAGAAATGCCCGCGGGTTTTGCACCACCTTCCGTACCCTACCCGCCGTTTCATCCGCCGTCCGCTTCTTGAAAGATATCAATACAGCGCCTCTCCGTAATTTTACGCCGCAGCTTCCTCGGCACGCCTTCCCACAACTCCGAGAACGCTACCACCGACGACGGTGCCCCTGCCGAACCAACCAACCCAGGCCTCGCCCCCCCCCCGCCCTCGACCCTGCTCCCATCCGACCTGGACGAAAACGACGATGACACCGAGGATGTAGATGACCAGGAACCCGAAGCCCGACACTTACGGCCCGAACGCCGCCGCTTCCTGGCTGCCTTCCCCCTTTCCTCCCGCCGTGATTTCCCCTGAAGACCCCGCACCCACAGACTCACCTGCAGCAGCCGTTGCCTGCTCAGGCACCGCTCCTGCCTCCGACCGATCCGGCACCATGCTCGTCGAGCCCTGTCCCAGCTCTGCTGACCCAGCTGCAGGCGTGCTCTCCTCCCCGCTCTGCGCTGCGCCGGCCCGTGTCAGCGGACTCTCGTGCCTAGGGGCCCGGTGACTGCCATCCCGAAGTGCCCTGTGGGGAGAAAAAAGGGAAAGACGCCACAGCACCCGCCCCCGCCCAAGGCGGCTGCCACGCCCCCAGCCAAGCCGCCCGGGAAGGGCCTTGCCCCCCACCCTGCCAAAGTTCCCAACCAGGGGAGCCGCCTCCCCCCATCCACCCCCGCACGCCTGTTTTTTTTTTTTGTATTTAATAAGCTATTTAATATGACAATTAGCTTGAAAATAAGTCAGTGACAGTACAATAGAACAAGAAGTTAGTGATATTACCATAGTGCTGGCCCTAAATGAAAGCACACGCTATTGCATTGAGGGATACGCTTAATGAACGGCAACCACCTAACACGCACACCTAAGTGCCTATTTAGATGGAGCCTATTAAAATATGGACTTATGCACGTACATGGTGCACATCTTGAGGCGGTTCCCACAGGAAAACAGCCCCATGACTTGTAATACATTGAAAATGTGACAGTGCCCTTGCTAATGCATATTGGCCTCAGTGTCCTTTGTGATTTGCTTTACGACACTCTAATGCATGCAAACTATCACATGTCTAGAGCAAGTGTGTAAGAGACCCACAACTATAGATTAGGCATCCTGTCATATATGTGCATTCAGTCACGGCCATCATGTCCAAATAACATCGGAATATGGCTGTGTTCAGTCTTAAACATAGGAACATAGTATATGATGGCAGATAAAGGCCAGTACACTCCATCCAGTCTGCACCGCAAGGTGGCCAGAGCGGTCGCACCCACCTCTCCGTGCTAGTCATGCCTTCCATGCCTTTGTTTAGGGCTGTACCCAGACTCTGAGCAGGGCACCCCTGTCCTATACCCTTGTTTAGGGTGGTACGCACCCCCTCTGCTTGTTGAATACAAGATAGTTGAGCTTATTTTGATTTTGTCCTCCTGCTACAAAAGGGATCCTCTGTGTCTGTCCCATGCCACCCTGAACTCCGCTACCGCACCTGCCCCCACCACCTCCATCGGGAGGGCACTCCAAGCATCCACCACCCCTTCAGTGAAAAAGCACTTCCTGAATGTTGCCTGTAAAGCACGTCCTAGCACTTTTTTTTTTTGTGTGCCCTCGAGTTTTGCTGTTTCCCCATCATAGAAAAAGGAAAAAGAGAGCAAGCCTCACAAATATATGCCGTGTAGGGTCCACCACTCCACACCACACCCCGAGCTGCCACACCACATGAAACCACCATTCTCCCAATCAATGCCCTCAACAAACATGACAAAAAGTGTAATAATAAATATCTAAAAAGATAAATATAAATTCAAAAGAAGTGAAAATAAATTTAAAACATTGGCAGCAAACCAACCAGCTCCATACATACCACAATAAAATTCTCCCACAAAACAAATGCTTCCACACTACAAAGGCAATGTGGATATCACCAGAATCAAACCCCAATAAAACGCCGACATCGGCCCGTGCACACCAACACAAAATGAAATTGCATCTGCAAATGCACTACTCGCGTCAAAGGACGCGCCGAAGTGGCCACGTCCGGCACCTCCGGCCACCTCGAGGGAAAGGCTGGAGAACACCGCAGCGCTCCCCTTACTCCCTCCCCGAAACTCCTCCACTCCTCCCATTCGCTCCCGCGCACTGCCCTGTGCCACGGGAGCCAATGGGAGCCCTCCACGCGCTGCAGGCCCCACCCACAAACCGTGCAGCCACGCCGCGGCGGGCACGCGGCCGACCGCCCCCCCTGTTAATGCCGGCCGCTCGCACGCCCCGGGGTGGGGGCCATGCGGCCTCGCCATTACAATCATTTATCATTGAGAAGTTCTGGAAGATTTTCATGGTCATCTTCCACTATCCAAGAATTGTGCTTTAATACATTCTTAGGATTATGGGTCATTCTTGGTTTTTATTTCTGTAGCAATGATCTTTTGTAGGCCATTGTGTAGTAGAAGTTCAATCAATGCAGGATCTCAGCCCTAATTGTTTCAACATAGCAACAGTCGGATAAAATAAGTATAGCTTACACCTATTTGCAACAGTCCTGCAGCAGGGAATAAATACAAAGCCGGCAATGGGCTGAAAAGAATTGCATCTTATCAGCAAGAAGCATGAACTATACTAATCATCTTGTTTGGGGTAATTTCTCACCTGAAATTACAGGAAAAAGCTAACAAATTTTGTTTCATGTGATGTCATTTTAGTATGTTCTAAAGTGTTTTAGCACACCCTAAAGATTTTTAATGTATGCTGAAGCATCTTAATTCCACTGTGCTAAAAGTCATGTACTAATTGGTTAGCACAGGCCCATGAGCTAGCAGCCAGAGTGGTAAAAGTCCCATGCTAAAAGTAAGGGCGTGGGCAGGGTCCTGCACCTGCCAGTAACCAGGCACGTGGCCCGGTGTGGGACCCTGCTCGCACCGACGGAGGAAGGTGGGGGCGCGAGGGTTGGATTGGGCAGACGCAGCAGGTGTCATTTAAAAGGATTGGCTCCGCTTGCGAGGATGCGTGTGGTGGGAACCAATCAACAGTGGCAGTTGCTTGTGCTCGGGCATGGGAGAAGGTGGCCCGAGCACATGCAAAAGGGCTCTCCGGCGGCATCCCACCACTCCCACCCTATATATATATATATATATATATATATATATATGTGTGTGTCAGTGGTTTGGTTTGGGGGTTAGGGTTGTTGTAGTTGGGGGGGGGGGGCGGGATCCTGGAGGTTTCCACGGTCTGGAGCCTTAGGCTACTTGGGTGGGGGTGGGGTGTCCCCGACCCGGAAAACCCCTTGCAGATTTTTGCTAGTGATATGGCGAAGTCGGGCAGGGGTGGTAGTAACTTTGCCGGGGTTTGACCATGGCAGGGGCGGAGGTGAGTTCACCTTGCTAATTACATGGTGGGTGAGGTATCGCTCCGCCTGGGTTAGTTTGATGATTGTATGTTAAGAAGGTTTAATATGTTAATTGACAATAAAGCTGCGACCTGTTGCTTCTAATAACAGTTGTGTCTGAAGTTTGTGGGAATGAGGGTATGGTTGAGAAGGGAGGGGGATGGAAATAGGAAGGGTGGAGCACCGGGTTCAGCTGCCCGGTTACTGCTTAGTGCATGATGGTTGGGAACTGGGAGGGTTAGGGGTGGAGAGAGTGTATGGACTGCACATTGAAGTTAATGTGTGTGTGTGGGGGGGATTACTACATGCTATTTGTCAATGTTGCAGTTAGTGCAAGGACACTTAACACCATCTCAGTGGGAGGCATTAACTGCACCACTGTTAATTGTGAATAATGTTGCCACATGGTAAGGAACCTTTCTGTGCCGTACCTGCAGGAGATATGCTGGGCACAATCCCTCCACCCCCTAGCAGTTAATGCACAGCCTTCACAAAAACTTTCTACACTTTAGTAAACATTCTCCACTCTTAGTAAAGTATGTGGCCTGCAAACATGTGATGGGGGGGGGGGTAGAGGATTTTAGAAGGGATGTCCAAGTGCAACCCGGGACACCTAAGCCATAACATCTGAGAAAACGCAGGCACGTCTAGGTGCAGACATGATTTCACAAATGTGGATGCGCCCAACATGGACATCTTTGGGGGTGTCTACATAGACATTCTCAGAATAGTATTTCACACCTAGATCTCTAGGAATAGCCTGATGGTTAGAGTAGTGGACTAGGAACAAAGACTTCAGGGTTCAAATTTCACTGCTACTATCAGTAAATATGGGGCTGAGTACTGATGGTGATGGGGTGCTCTCTTCTATACACCTGCTGGGTGCTTTTAAGCCAAAACAAGCACTTTTCAGGTGTCTGCAGCAGGTCTAAACTTAGATGTGATGACAGACATCCAGGATGTTTCTGAGATCAGGCGAAGATGTCCAGGTTTCTGGGAACACACTTCTACCTTGCCCCAGTTCAGACCTGGACATCCTCAGACCCATCTAAACTGGCTATGGAGACATAACTATGTCCATTTTCGGATGTCCAAAGTTTGAATAGGGCTTCCAAAATGCCCCCACCCCCCCAGTAGCATGCACCAAAATGAAACAATATATATGGGAAACTGAAATGTTAAAAAATAATGTTCCCTGTAAGTATTAGTGTATGTGTCTCATATCCCCGTGTGTTAAATTTTTTCCCCCAATTGTGTTGTGACCGCTTTGATTGAAGGATAAGGCGGTATACAAAACTGTCTAAATAAATAAATAATAAAGTGCAACAAAAATGTTTTACATGCATACCTTACACAGCCCTGGACACCGGCTTCTAAACCGCCGACTGAGGCGCGCTGGCAGAACGAGGGGAAACAGCCATCAACGGAGGGAGTGAGCGGGAGCTCCTCCTCACCTCCATGCCCCACCAATCAGCAGCCTTACACAGCCCTGGACACCGGCTTCTAAACCGCCGACTGAGGCGCGCTGGCAGAACGAGGGGAAACAGCCATCAACGGAGGGAGTGAGCGGGAGCTCCTCCTCACCTCCATGCCCCACCAATCAGCAGCCTTACACAGCCCTGGACACCGGCTTCTAAACCGCCGACTGAGGCGCGCTGGCAGAACGAGGGGAAACAGCCATCAACGGAGGGAGTGAGCGGGAGCTCCTCCTCACCTCCATGCCCCACCAATCAGCAGCCTTACACAGCCCTGGACACCGGCTTCTAAACCGCCGACTGAGGCGCGCTGGCAGAACGAGGGGAAACAGCCATCAACGGAGGGAGTGAGCGGGAGCTCCTCCTCACCTCCATGCCCCACCAATCAGCAGCCTTACACAGCCCTGGACACCGGCTTCTAAACCGCCGACTGAGGCGCGCTGGCAGAACGAGGGGAAACAGCCATCAACGGAGGGAGTGAGCGGGAGCTCCTCCTCACCTCCATGCCCCACCAATCAGCAGCCTTACACAGCCCTGGACACCGGCTTCTAAACCGCCGACTCTGAGGCGCGCCCGCGCCTGAGGGCCTCGCCAGAGGGCCCTTTGGCGTGGCCCTTAGGCGTTGGTCCGTGGCGTCTATATCTGTTGTAGTTTCCAGCGGGTATGGCCTTTGGGCGAGGTATGGTGGCATGGACAGTTTCCACCCCTTCTAGATCCTATGTAATGGAATGTAACCTATCCTGTGTTTGTTCTATGTATTTATCCTATGCATGTAATGTAATGTACTCCCTGTGTTTTACTACTGCTTTGATTGTATGAAAAGTGGTATATGTTGTACATGTTATAGTCTCATATGTTTATACTTGTATTGTATTGTTTTGTGACCGCTTTGATTGAAGGAAAAGGCGGAATACAAATCTGTTTAAATAAATAAATAAATAAATACCATCAATCAGTAGGAGACTCAGCAAGATAAACCAATCTTGTTGCTTTAATTTGCAAATCTTTGTTGCTGCTTCACAAAAGTAAAAAGGAAATTAAAACAGAAACTTCAAGCAGGGGCGTAAGGTCCACCTACCTTTGAGCATATACAGAATTTTAATAAAAGAAACAGTAAATTTTAAACTGCAAATTTGTGTATCATTGACTGAAATCTCAGCAAACATTTTATTACACAGGTCTGCAAAAAAAATTTTTTCAAGAGCTGTTTTGGTTATTCCACGTAATCTTTATGCTTTTTGGTGTGCTGAATCCGAAAATGACCTCCATTTTGTCATAGGACATCACATTTCCTGACAATTTAGGTAACTATGGGGCATGTTTACTAAAAACCGCTAATTAGCGCGCCGCAAAATAGCGCACTAAAAGCGGTACTTAAGAGCGCTTAAACGCCCCGCAAACGTGCGATGAAGCCCCGCACACTTGCGCATCACAGTAATGGGTGCCGCACAAGTACGTGCCCGCAAATGTCCGATAGAGGCGTGGAAAGGCTAACGGAGGGCGGAGGAAGGCCCTGGAGGGGCGGAGAGAAGGGGTTAATGGGCGGGGAAGGGGAGGGGAGAGGCGCCCCGCACATTATCGGGGCTGAATTTCCCAAACAAAATAGCGCGAGTGAATCACTCGCGTTAGAATGCATTTAAAGGGAAGAGAAACCATTTCCGTCAGCAATGTACAGCAAAACCGGGGAAACCTGAAAAACGTGAGCAGTGTGCTACATGTGCACAGCACAAAAGTGCAATTATAAATAGAAAATGACCACCACAAAAATATGAAAAATAGTAATTCAGTTGGGGAACAGTTATAGTGATGGGCAAAACTAGATAACACACCCAGGAAAGCTCCAAAAAAAGAAATGATGTATGGAAAGGTGTACGGAGCGGAGACTCGTCCAAAAAACATTTCCCTTTTTCTGGAGCTGTCCTGGGAGTGTTATCTAGGGTTGCCCATTAATATCACTGTTGCCCAGCTTGGGTATATATTTTCCCCCTTTGTTCCGTGGTCATTCCCGGGTTTTATTTGCACGTTTGTCACCACACAGGGTGAAGGAGTCCACAGTAAATATGCATACAGCAGGGCTTGTGACTCCATCCTGCCAGGTTTACTACCTCCAGGGGCTGCACTGTCTCTGTGGCCATAGTGTGGTGCAGAGGACATAGCCATGACCTCTAGGACTAGAAGGCCAGAGGTTCAAATCCCAGCTGGGGCACTTGCCAGCCCAGTCCATATATTTTACCCACCACTAAACAAAGATAGAGCAGACACCCCTGTATTGCAGGGAACATAAGCATGGGGGAAACACCCATATGTTACCCAACACCGCACACACACCACAACAATGGGCATACCTACAGCCAAGTCCCCCAAATGCAGTCCCGTACTGCCACATTGCAATCAGGTCATCTGCTTTTTCTGAGAGAAGCTCATGCCAGCATGTTGGCGCACGAGTACATGTGGTGCAGGGGGCAGTGGCAGCTAGCCACAGAGAACAGAGGCCAAGCCATGTGCAGGCTGGCACAGTCCACTGCAACACACAGGCCCTGCCGGATCCACAGGCATGGATATTCCAGGGAATCCAGCCAATCTGTGGCTACAAGGTGGTGCAGTGCACACAGACAGTGCATACAAGAACAGAAGGTCACAGGTTCAAAGCCCAGCTGGGGCTACCGCCAATCCTTCCCACATATTTTTCCCACAGCTACACAGTGATAGTAAGGACAAACCTTTCGTGGCGAGGACATATGCAATGGTACTACGTCTATCTTCTACCCCACTGAGCACAGACACCATGTACAGGGGCAGTACCTAGAGCAGAATCTCCCAAATGCAGTCCTGGTGGGCCACACACCAGTCAGGGTCCATGCTGCCACTCATACAAATGCCTGTGCTGTATATCTATGCACCACCCCCATGGCATGTAGATGTAGCTCATGCATATTCATGAGGAGCAGCAGGTAAACCCGATCCGTGTGATGCAAACCTGGACTGGACTGGAGTTGGGAATCTCTGCCGTAAAGCAGCAGCCAACAGGGGCAGACACACCCACACCCACACCCACTGGCCCCATTGGCCAATGTCTCCTGGAGAGGCAGAACATTGGACCCTGCGTGCATCTCCCAATACTAGCACCTGCATACCCTAGCAATGGAACCCTACACCTGAGGTATACGGTACACAGCTCTGAGACGCTTGCTAGGAGTACTGGCAGATAGATATCCATACGTTACGCACATACTGCTAGTTGACCCCATCCGAACAATCTGTTTGGTGTTTGCGGTGCGTGCTCCAGCCCTTGCCTCTGACGGTGTTTACCACCCTGGGGAGTGACCCCCAGCAGTACTGCGTAGCATATCCATGCCTTGCCGTGCCCAGCACCGGTTTGGTGGGCAAGGCTAATTACCTCCTCAATAGTAGCACCATGATGGCATAGGTGTGTAATTGTGTGTCTGTCTATACCAGCGATGGCGAACCTATGGCACGCGTGCCAGCTGTGGCACGCGAAGGCCTTGCAGCTGGCACGCGGGAAGGTCCGCTAGGACAGGTGTCTGCCTCCCTTCGTCTGCAGCCGCGGCTCCCTGCCTGTTAGGGAACCGCGGCTGTGCTTGTAAAATCGTTGCGGAGCCCTTCCTGTCTTGACGGGCTCCGTGCAGCATTGTCCCGCCTCTAAAGGAAGTTCTTCCTTTAGAGGCGGGACAATGCTGCACGGAGCCCGTCAAGACAGGAAGGGCTCCGCAACGATTTTACAAGCACAGCCGCGGTTCCCTAACAGGCAGGGAGCCGTGGCTGCAGACGAAGGGAGGAAGACATGGGGAGAGGGGGGCTACCATCGACATGGGGAGAGGGGGGCTACCATCGACATGGGGAGAGGGGGGGCTACCATCGACATGGGGAGAGGGGGGGGCTACCATCGACATGGGGAGAGGGGGGGGGCTACCATAGACCTGGGGGGGAGGGGGGCTAACAATGAGGTCGGGAGCGGATATGGATGGATGGAAGGAGGGGGGCTTACATGGAGGGAGGGAGCTGATATGGATGGATGGAAGGAGGGGGGCTTACTTGGAGAGAGGGAGCTGATATGGATGGATGGAAGGAGGGGGGCTTACATGGAGGGAGGGAGCTGATATGGATGGATGGAAGGAGGGGGGCTTACATGGAGGGAGGTAGCTGATTTGGTGGGATGGTAGGAGGGGGGCTTACATGGAGGGAGGGAGCTGATATGGATGGATGGAAGGAGGGGGGCTTACATGGAGGGAGGGAGCTGATATGGATGGATGGAGGGAGGGAGCTGATATGGATGGATGGAAGGAGGGGGGCTTACATGGAAGGAGGGATAGATGGAGGGAGGGGGCTGACATGGACAGAGGGGGGACTGACATGGAGGGAGGCTGACATGGACAGTGGGGCTGACAGGGAGGGAGGGAGGGAGCTGACATGGACAGATGGAAGGACGGGGGCTGACATGGAGGGAGGGGGGCTGGCATGCACAAAGGGGAGAGACAGGGACATACTGGACAGACGGGATAAATGCTGGAGAGAGGCGAGAGACATTGCGGCTTAGGATTATAATGGGCTGATGGGGGAGCTAGCACTGGTAATGGGCAGATGGGAGGGGACTAGGACTGGTAATGGGTTGAAGGCTAGGACTGGGAATGGACTGATCAAGGGGGGGGTTGGGACTGGTAATGGGCTGATAGGGGGGTATGACTGATAATGGACTGATGGGGGGCTAGCATTGGAAATGAGCTGATCGGTGAGGTTAGGACTGGAAATGGGCTGATGGGGGATAGGACTGGTGATGGGGGGGGGTAGGACTGGTGGTATTGGGCTGATTAGGGGAGGCTAGCACTGGTAATGGGGTTGAGGGGGGATTAGCACTGGAAGTGAGCTGATTGGGGGGCTTTGACTGAGAATGGGCTGATTGTGGGGAGGGGAGGATAGAGCTGCTGGCCCTGGAAGAAAACTGGGGGCTAAGGCTACAAATGGGCTGATGCGAGGGGATGGGAGAATGGAACTGGAAGGGAGTGGATCTGAGAGGGGCTGCCATGGTATTTGTACTAGAAGGGACTGGTCAGTGGGGACGGAGGGGGACTGGAAGGGAATGGACACCAGTGGCAATCATGGGAATGCAAGTTGACATTGGAAGGTACTGGGAGTGAGGACTGGAAAGGGGCTGATACTGGGGAGGGTTACTGGGACTGGAAATAGGCTGATGGAAGGAAGTGAAGAAAACGAAAGAAGAGATAAGAAATGGCAGATGGACCATAGACCACAGAAACAGAGCTAAGAGAAGACAGGAAAGCAGAAGCCTCAGATCGGGACCAGCATGATCAGAGAATAAATTGGTCAGACAACAAAGGTAGAAAAAATAATTTTATTTCATATTAGTGATTTGACTACAAAATCATCATAATTTTGAAATCAAATATTGTTACTTGTTGTGATTAATTAACCGTATTTTCCGGCGTATTTTTTTTTGGTGTGCGCTGGAAGAGGGGTAGTCTTATACGGCGAGTATAGGCCAAACACCTATATTTTAACAGGAAAAGTAGGGGGTCGTCTTATACGCCCAGTCGTCTTATACGCCGGAAAATACGGTAAGTAAATTTAACGTTTTCTATGAAAAGTAGTTCTGAGGGGGGTCAAAAAAATATTAAAAGAAAAGTGACAATAATATAATAATATATTTATAATGTGGATTACATTTGGGCCCTCATATTTACCTCAGGCTATGATTGTGATTGTGATTATGATGGTACACTGTAAGAAACAATATATGCAGTGTTAGATTTGTTTTAAATGTCGCAATGGTTTTGCGGCTCCCAGTTTTTTTTTCCCTTCGGAAACGGGTCCAAGTGGCTCTTTATGTCTTAAAGGTTGCAGACCCCTGTGCTAGGAGAAAGGCCCCAGCCCGGCCCCGCGCTTCCCCTTCCGGTCGGAGCTTCTGCGCGCCTCTCGCCGAGAAGCTGCATGCTAGGGCTCGTGCGCCGTCCTCTCGCGAGATTATAGGACCCGCGCGGGAGCTGGGTTCCAAAGAAGAGCAAAACCTACCACTTTCATGATGAATGGGAAATGGACTACTTCTTCATCATGGTGAAAGACAAGTGTTGTGTAATTTGTAACGCCCCAGTATCCTTGCCCAAAATGGGTGATCTGGGACATCATTATAAGGCTCTAAAATATTGTTGTTAAGGTTTAATTGACGTGCTGGCACTTTGAGGAAATTCTTTGGTTTTGTGCGGCAGTTTGGGCACTCGGGCTCAAAAAGGTTAGCCATCACTGGTCTATACAGTGGGTGTTGGCTGCATGCCCCTTCCACAGCCCACACTGCCAACACTGTTGCCAGTATTGGCCTGCCAATGTGCATAATGAGTAGCAAGGGACCATGGGTATATCTCAGACAGGGTGCTGACCAGGATGCAGCTGCACAAGGCATAGGGCACTGGCAGGGGCATGGTAGTGCCCAGCCACCACCTACACAGACAGGGTGACCTCTGTATGTGCTGCTGGGGGATCACTCTCACCCTGAGTGTGCAGTGACGGCAGCATGGCTAGGCACCCCCATAGTGCTATAATGTGATTCTCCCATGTGATATGTATGGATGTCCTGTGGGGGCCTCTTCATGGACTTATCTGTCTGTGTGTGCTGCCACCCCAGTTGTGGGTGCATGCATGTCCATCAGGACCAGCCAGCAGACTGTTCACAGCTGATATGTGTTGTGATGGAGTGCCTTGCAGGGTGCAGTGGCTGATGGCTTGCTGCAGGTGAATATCAGATAGTGGTGGGGTGTATCTTTGAATGTCCATGCCTAATGTCTGTCTGATATTGTGTTATGGATGTGTGTGGAGCTGCTTGGACTGCCCTGTAGGGTGTCTGTTCCCTAGCAGGACTGGGGTTGATGGTCCACTCTACTGCCATTGGGGTGGGGATCTGTTGAGGGGAAAGCCCTGTTTTATCCACCTGGGGGTCCATGGGGTGGGGGTCCCCACTAACTGAGCCAGACAGAGATCTCCAAAATGTTTATGCAGCACCTACCTATTCCACAGGTTATTGCTGCTTTGGAGCTCTGTCATGGCCGCATTCAGCCATGGCTGGTGTTGTGGACCTGGTCCTGGGCGCAACATCTCACACTCAGGGTGAGCACAGTAACCGCACAATGTGATGGTGTTTAGCTACTCTTTGCCGTTTGTCCACCCACTCACGACACCCTACCAGGCCGAGGTGCTGTGTGGGTGCACACGGACACTTCCCCCTACCAGGCCGGGGAGCTTTAGGGGTGCATTTCCCATCCTGTGTTCAATCGTGGACAGCTGATTTGCATGTCCAGTGCATCATGGGTACGGGTGGTTCACAACAGCAGACTGTCAGTGAGGTGACGTACAGGCTATCTGCAGCCAGCCAGGGGCTGCTTACAGCTATAGAGCTGTAGACCAATGGTTATGTCACTGCCTGTGCAGCCAGATATCATGGGTTCAAACCCACAGTGGGGTTATGTGATAGGGGTGTCCACAGATTTATTTTAATTTACTGTACATATGTTGCTGCCAGCAATACCACCCTCAGCGTACTGTACCCATAAGGTGCCTCTGAGGGTGCTTTATGGGGCGCCCTATAGGGCACGTTACAGTTGCCAGCCATGTAGGGTGCACTATACATTATCCTGTGTCGCAACATACATGCTGCCCTATAGGGGACATTCTAGGGTGCCTTGGCGGACGGTGCACTGTAACATGTGCCTTATGGGCCGGGCCGCCTTATATTAATATGCTGTGAGAGTGCGTTTGCTAGTAGTTATCACAAAATAAAATTAAAAAGCCTCCTACAGCACTCCACAACATATAACATACTGCCTCAGCTAGCCTTTTTCACTGGGCATTGTGAGGGATCAAACCCCTGGCCCCTTCACCATTGGTCAGTGTCTTAACCATTGTGCTGTGGCTGTGTTCCTTTGCTTTGGCATCAGCGCGCCGCCTTATGCCCATCAGCGCGCCACCTCCTGCTGCCCACAATTAGTGCGCCGCCTTGTGCCGCCCAAAATGAACAGTGCGCCGCCTCGTGCCACCCAAAAAGAACAGTGCGCCGCCTTGTGCCGCCCAGATAGTACAGTGCGCTGCCTTATGCCGTACAAAACGAACAGTGTGCCGCCTTATGCCGTACAAAAGTACTTTGCCTCCTAAACCACTTTTACACATTCAAGGTGTTGTCTCAGCTGGCCTTTTTGTTGTGCACAATGGGGGATTGAACCTGTGGCCCCTGCACCATTGATTAGTGTGTTCACCGTTGTGCTACAGCTCTGTTCTGATATGTGCTCAGCAGCGCCCCACTTAGCCTTCCCACGCGCTAATGTGGGCCCCGCAAATTAGCGCGACGCGCACACGTACGGTCGGGTTTTTTTCTTTTTTCAGTCTGATCCGCCCACTCCTTATATGGCACAGGCACACTACCGCGGCCCCGCACGATATGAATGTTTAGTAAACATCCCCCTATGTTAAATAAGGCAATACCTCAAAATAAATGGAAATAGACTTATAAAATTAAAGTTTTATTACAATATTTTCATGAAAATCCTTTTTTGAACTGAAATGAGCTCACCTACACACACTAAACTCGATTCTTCTTCCTTATGAGGCTCCTCTTGGTGCATTTACGCTTGTGAGTAGCATCTGGAATGCCTCTCTGAAGCATCCAACAGTAGTCTGCCATCATTGTAATGTTCCATTTTCCCTAGTATCTCCTTTCTATCTCTTTAATGTCTTGGTGGAATCGTTCACCTTGTTCCTCACTCACAGCTCCCAAATTTTCAGGAAAGTAGTCAAGGTGGGACTGGAGGAAATGCACTTTCAAACTCATCAGGCAACCTAATGCTTGAAATGCTTTCAGCATTTGTCCGACGATCTTTTTGTAGTGAGGATCTTTGTTATTGCCTAAAAATTTCTGTACGACTTCTTTAAATGCAATCCACCCTTCTTTTTGAGGATCCGTCATGATATTGACAAACTCTTGATCGACTATAAGCCTTCTAATGTCTGGTCCAACGAACACACCTTCCTTCAATTTTGCCTCCGACAGGCCTGGAAACTTGGTGACCAATTATTTGAAGCATTCTCCATCTCTTGGAAGTGATTTTACGAATTGCTTCATCAATCCCAATTTTATGTGGAGAGGTGGTAGAAGAACTTTATGGGAAGGTACCAAAGTTTCTCGGAGGACATTTTTTTCACCGACTGTTAGCACCCTTGGCTGCCAACTCTTCTTAGTCCAGTGATTTTGTCGGTCTTGACTGTCCCATAGACACAGAAAACAAGGATATTTGGTATACCCAGCTTGTTGCCCGAGCAGCATGCACAAGACCTTCAAGACCCCACACACTTGCCAACCATGGTCTTCATATTTAAGTTTACGAAGAACTAATTCCAAGTTCTCGTAGGTTTCCTTCAAATGTACGGAATGACCTACAGGTATGGAAGCGTAAAAACCGTTGTGGAGTAAAACTGCTTTGAGACTTCTTTTTGAAGAATCTAAAAAAAGACGCCATTGCTCTGAATCATATTGGATTTTAAATTGATCCATCAGACCTTCGACATCGATGCAATAAACCAACTTATCTTCCTGGGTGAAGTAAGGAACAAACTCCTTTTCACGATGTCTGAACCATGAAGATGACACTCCTGGCAACAATAAATTCCTGCTTTTCAGCCTTGATCCGAGTAACTCAGCGGCATCTTTGGGAAGATTCAAGTCTCTTACCAAATCATTCATCTCCTCCTGAGAAAACAATTTTGGTCTTGTATCATCTTCAAAGTCAGAACTTGATTCGTCATCTGGTTCAGGTATGACATCACCTTCATCGGAGCTAGGTATCTCTTCCAAGGTAGCAGGGGGCTTGGGTACTGGTATATCTGTGCCATGGGGGATGGGACGAATTGCCGAGTGAAGATTGGAATGCTTCCATTTGGAATTAAACCCTTTCACATCGCATGAACAAAAGTAACAGTCGTCACTATGGTTTTTTTGCTCTTGCCATACCATAGGAATCCCATAACGGAAAGATTTTTTCTTACACTTGAACCAGTTTCGGAGGTCCTCAACACACCATTTGCACACTTTATGAGGCGCCCAGACTTTATCTTGATCTCCAATTTTTAGTCCAAAGTATGCAAAGTATACTTTTTTCGCAAAGTCTGTAATATTCTGCTGTTGCTTCAACACTGTATATTCACCACAGATGAAACAGAAACTGTCTGGCGAAATAATATACTTTCGCGGAGCCATAACATAACTGTTGAAGAATGACGAGCTAACACGAATTGCGATGAAAAAGTGTGAACAGCCTAGAACCAAGAACCTGATGATGATTCGTGCACAAGTGTGGCATGCAGGAGAGAGCAGCTCTGTGCCTGTACACGAGACGTCACAGTGCTGGCCACGCCCCCCTGCACTGACCGGAGCTGCTGCTATCTGCCCTGTGTCTCCCTCCCACTGGATTCTTCAGGAAAGATTATCCCCTTCTACCATTAGAAGCATGGACTTAAAACTTGCTTAGCTTATGTATATATTGCTGACCATCAGATTTACAGTGCTATATTTTTTTTACATAACTCGGACAACCCCTTTAAGGTTTTTTTGGCATTTTATATCTTAAATGCACTTATGTGAATTAATTAATAGTAATTTGAATTAATTAATAGTAATTTGAAAAAAATTGATAAATTTGAAGACAATTTTGCATGTTGTGGCAAATCATGACGTCTAGGAGTTTTTTCAATATTTTATTTGTTTTCAGCACACCAAAATACATGGAAATTAGATGAAAATAATCAACCAGGATTTTAGTCGCAGACCTGTGTTATTTAAAATTTATTTATTTATTTACATTCTCTTATATACCGCGCTATTCTGCATCAGTGCGGTTTACATTGAACAACTGAAATTTGAATGATCATTGATAATTTTGAATGATCATTGCCAAGTGCAACCTGGAATTCTGTGACAATTATACTTTCAATAATATATTTAAACCATAAAAACATATTTTCCCTTCATATTTATCATGGCATCCATATTCTTTTCTCTCTTTTGGGACTGCAGAGGTTTCTGAGATGCAAAACCTATAGATAGCTGATCAAATTTCATTTCATTTAATATATTGGTATATTGCACATCACTTCACATAGGGGTATGTTTACTAAAGTGCGGTAAACTTGAATAACGCGCGTTGTATGACGTTAACGATCGTAAGTGCAGTATAATGCGCGTAATCATGCGCCAACGACCGTTAACGTCATACTACGCGCATTAACCGCACGTAACGATCGTAAAGCCCCGCGGAGCGTTAAAACAGTGCAGAAGGTGGAGAGTGGGCGGAGAGAAGGGGTCAATGGGTGGAGAATGGGCGGGGAGAGGCTCCCCTCTCACTAACGCGCTGAATTTCTGAGCTCAATTCCAACGCGAATGAAAACCTGCCGTTAAAGGCATATTACATGGAAGAGAAACCATTTCCGTCAGCAATGTACAGCAAAACCGGGGAAACCTACAAAACGTGAGCAGTGTGATACATGTGCACAGAACAAAAGTTCACATAAAACTTTAAAAATGACCACAAGAAATATTGTAGAAAGTATAATCCTGCTGGGCAACAGTGATAGCAATGGGCAACAATGAAAAACACTCCCAGGAAAGCTCCAAAAAAAATAAATGATGTTTGGAAGGGTCTACGCTCCGTAGACCCTTTCAAAAAGCATTTCATTTTATTGGAGCTTTCCTGGGAGTGTTCTTCATTGTTGCCCAATGATATCATTGTTGCCCAGCTCGGTTATGGGTGTTTGCCCCTTTTTTAGAGGTCTGTTCGAGGTTTATTTGCACTTCTGTCTCCATACAAGGTAAATGAGCCCACAGTAAAATTGTGCAGAGCAGGGTTTCTGACTCGTCAGGCCAGTTTTCCTATCTCCAGGGACTGCACTGTCTCTGTGGCCAGAGTGTGGTGCAACAGACACAGCCAGTGCCTGTAAGACCAGAGGGTCACAGGCTCAAATCCCAGCTGGGGCTCCTGCCAACCCAGTCCCCATAGTTTTACCCACCACTAAACAGTGATAGTAAAGGCACTCCTTTATTGCAGAGAACATACGCATGGCCTATATTTTACCACACCAGAAACAGGCACATTACCTAAAGCAGAGTCCCGCAAATGCAGTCCTGGAGGGCCCCACACCATTCGGGTTTCATGCTGCCTCTAATAAAGATGCCTGTGCTGCATAGCTATGCACCACCCCCATGGTATGCAGATGTAGCTCATGCATATTTATGAGGGACTATACTCTAAAGATCATTCACTGTTCCATTGAAATCATCAACGCTTAAATGTAACTCAAAAGCTACCGAAACTCAAAAAAAAATTTTTTGTCGGATCGCCTGTTATGAGGGTGTACAAACACTCTCTTGAGACAGGCCCTCCTTTTATTCAACCTATTTTTTTAAAAAGGTCAGTATAACCTTAGGTCCACACAACCTGAATATGCTAAGGGCTACAACAAGCCCAAAGGACTAGCCCATGCATAATAGAGATGCTAACCTGCATCGCAAGAAAATTCTTAACAGGACATTTCTGTCTCCCACAAACTGAATTTATATGGAAGGTGTGGTACTTAGCTGAATAATGAACAAAATGGAGTGTTCCAAACACGCTGCCATTCACATCAGGAGAACAATAAGCCAAATTCAATGTTCTTCATAAAGTCCCCGAAGAGATATTGCAAGTCCAGTCCACACTCCAAAATACAGCCAAATTTTCTTTATAATACTGGCCACAAACACTTCCGTGATCGTCAAACAATGGTTGGGTTAGAATGCGACATTTATGAGGGACAGCATGAAAACCCGAACAGTGTTTGGAACACCAGGACTGGAGTTGGGGAACTCTGCCGTAAAGCAGCAGCCAACAGGGCCACACCCACACCCACAGGCCCCATTGGCCAATGCCTCCTGGAGAGGCGAGACATTGGGCCCTGCCTGTATCTCCCAATACTAGCAGTTGCATACCTTAGCAATGCCACCCTACACCTGGGTATATGGTACACAGCTATCAAACGTTTCCTATGATAACTGGCAGATATCAATTCCTACGTTAAGCACATTTTGCTCATTGAGCTCCACCATAACAATCATTCTGATGTCTGCGGTGTGTGCTGCAGGTCTGGTCTCTGACAGTGTTCACCACCCTGGGGAGTGACCCCCCAACAGTCTTGTGTCCCATATCCATGCCTGTACTATGCCCAGGACTGGTGTGGTGGGTATGGCTGCTGACCACCTCTATAGTAGCACAATGCTGGCATAGGTGTGGGGGTGGCTGTCTGTCTATCCAGTGTGTGGTGGCTGCAAACACCTTCCACAGCCCACACTACCAGCAATGTTGCCAGTATTGGGCTGCCAATGTGCATAATGAGGAGCAAGGTACCATGGGTATAGGCCGGACAGGGTGGCCTGGCCAGGGTGCATCTGCACAGGGCATAGGGCAGTGACAGGCACATTGTAGTGCCCGGCCACCACCTACACAGACAGGGTGACCTCAGTATATCCTGCTGAGAGATCACTCTCACCCTGACTGTGCAGTGACCACAGCATGGCTAGGCACTCCCATAGTGCTATTTAGTATTTCTCTCATGTGATAGATATGGGTTTCCTTTTGGGGCCCAGTCACTGATGTATCTGCTTGCTGTGTATGCTGACATCCCAGTTCTGGGTGCAGGCATCTCCACTAGGCACTAGCAGACTGTTTGCAGCTGGTATGTGTTGTGATGGAGTGGCTTGCAGGGTGCATTGGCTGATGGCTTGCACCAGGGGAATGTCAGATGGTTGTGGGGTGCAGTATACCATATCCAGGCCTAATGTCTGTCTGCTATTGTGTTATGGATGTGTACAGAGCTGCATTGACTGCCATGTGGGGTGTCTGTTCTTCAGCAGGACTGGGGTTGATGTTCCCCTCTACTGCCACCTTTGCAGGGAGGTAGACTGTGGATCTTTTGATAGGGGACCCTGTTTGCCACCCTCAGCCCTGGGGGTGGTGGTGTATGGGGGCTACACCTGACTGAAACAGACAGAGATGTCCAAGGTGTTCCTGCAGAAACTACCTATCTCACACATTAACACTGCTTTGGACCTGTGTCATGGCCTCTTTCAGCCATGGACGGTGCTGTGGACCTAGTGCTGGGTGCCTCACTGCACCCTCAAGGTGAGCACAGTACCCGCACAATGTGACAGTGTGTAGCTACTCTGTGCCAGTACAACACATGGTCAGTACCCCCTACCAGGCCGAGGTACTGTGGGGGTGCACCTGATCACTTCCCCCCTACCAGGCTGAGGTGCTGTGGGGGTACATTCCCCATGGTGTGTATCTGTGGATGGCTGATTTGCATGTGCAGTGCATCATGGGTGTGACTGGCACAATCCAACCCTGGGTAAATCCAGCACCTGCTCACAGGCTCAGATACACCATAGGCCATCACACGTACATCTGTTAGCATAATGCATAGGTGCAGGACACCCTAAAGAGTCTGTAATATTAGGTGCCCACGCTGGTAAAAACACACGTACCCACGCACGATTGTACGCACGCACCAATGCACATACCAACACACGTACCAACGCATGCAGCCACGCACGTGGCTAGGCACACTGTGAGGGTGTGTTTCTGGCACCACTACTCAACGTAAAGAAAAACATGCCTCCTCATTCCCTATGTAATGTACAGGGTGATGCCTGGGCCAGCCTTCTGCGTTAGGCACACTGGGGACTCAAACCCATGCTGCCTGTAGCAGCGGTCAGTACACTAACCATTGTGCTACAGCTCTGTTTCAGTGCTTTGTGTCTGTACGCCTTCATACGATTAACGCGCAGTAACGCGCCATGGTGCCCTGTAACGCTCGTTAGTTTTTGGAACGTGCGTTAGTGGTTAGGATGTCCCGCCCATGTCCTTTTTTGGCTTTCCTTTCACTAATGCGGCTCCTAACGTGATTTGCACTAACGCAGTTTAGTAAACATACCCCATAGTCACATTCATAGTTACATTAATCACATACATAAACAGTTAAGGACACATTTTAGAAAGTCTGTATAGGTGGAAATCGGGAGGTCCAAGTCAAAACGTCAAATATTCAGTGAGAGGTGCAGCAGAGAAGGTAGGGTTGAAGTAAGTACCTTGCGAGGACATGGGGCTGTGCAGAGTAAGGGGTCAGGCATGTACAGGTTTCACCTGGTTTTAGGACATCTATTGTTCTGGAAGCATAGATGTGCTTGCAGCCCTATTTCAGAAAGCACCTATGTATCCCTCCCCCCTGCCATTTTGTAAATGGAATCATTCAGTAGTGGGGGAGCCAGGAGGAATACCTTTTCACTATTTTTTAAGTGCCATCAAGTCAATGCTGATCCCTGGCAACCCAGCAGTCCTTGGAGTTTCTTGGCAAGGTATAACCTTAATTATCTCAACAAATGGGGGTGACCTGCTGGAGCGGTGGGTACACCCCTAAACAAAGGCATGGGGAAGGGTGACCTGCATGGAGCAGCAAGTGCACCTATTCTTAGCACCTTGCTGGGCAGACTGGATGGACCATGATAGTCTTGATCTGCCGTCATATACTCTGTTGGATTGCCAGAGCCTTTTCTTCTGAGGCAATGGAGGGCGAAGTTTCTTACCCAAGGTCACAGGAGCACCAGTGGGAATTGAACCCTGATCTCTTGGATACCAGTTTGTTGCGCTAACCACTAGGCTACTCCTTCGCTCACCCTTTTCTTACAGACAGAATTCTTTGAAGGAAGGAGATATATCAAGGGAGTGAGGGTGCATTTCTCTCTTTACCCTACAGTTGTTTGAAGAAATAAGCATTTTTCAGAGTCCTATTTGTACCCTGGAGCAGGTATAGCCATAAATGTTTCCGATGGCAAATTGAGATGTGCAGGGCAGGTCTAAAATTAAGCACCCATGTGTATCTTTATCAGCTTGCCAAGAGCACACCCCTGAAACACCCCTGTGTGATCTAGATCTTATCGCGCCGGCCACATGTCTAAAATGGCTTGGGGGACATCCATGTGATTTCCACATCTGAATGAGTGTTTTCAGATATTGTAATCATGATTAGGGCTTCAAAAATGACCCCCTTAATGAAGATATGAAGAAAATGCATAAACCATCTGAGTACAATTACTTAAAAGATAGCTGTAACAAGTGTGCATTTAAGTTAGTGGCTCCTGAACTATGGGTCAGGACCCCAAATGTAGTGACATTCTTAGTAGATAGGGTTACAGAGAAAGGGCAACTCCCCCTTTTTCTTGGCCTTATAATGTATGCCCAGTAGGGGCTCAGCAAGGGGACTGTGAGTCAGTGAACATTCACAGGCCCGGCCCCCTCATCCCTAGAAACCACAGCAGAGTACTATGAGCAGGGCTGGTGTAAATGGTCTCCTAGTGCGCTGGCCCTTCAGAGCCACCCATTGCCACCACTATCGCCCCTCTCTGAGATATACAACTGTGGCAATGACCACAAACAGCCCTGCGGTGCTTACCTTTAAGCTTCAACACCGCAGGGCTGTTTGCTTCTACCCTCTCTCTGATGCCCATTGCTGTTTTGGCATCTGCCATCGGAGAGGGGGTGGAAGCAAACAGCCCCGCGGCACTGAAGCTTAAAGGTAAGCGTGACGGGGCCGTTTGTGGCCATTGCCGCCATTGTAGTCTTGGAGAGGGGCAACAGCAGCAGCAATGGGTGTTGCGAAGGGGCGCAAGAGATGAGGTTTGCCTAGGGTGCCTCATCTCCTTGTGGCGGCCCTGACTACGAGAGCACTCAGGGGGCCCTATGCTGACTGTTGTCACCGCTGCTGCTTCGGACTTTGGATTGGTCCAGGGTTATGTGATGCTCCTCCAGTGTCCATTCGGCAGCGGCGTGATATGCTGCTTTTCACAAATGCTTAAAACAGTGCTTCCCAACCTTTATCCAATATGACTCTATTTTAATATTTAAAAAGTTGCGTGACCCCAGATGATAAAGACATTAAACAAAAGAGCAGACCTTTATCTCACCCTGACCCCTCAATGCGCTTCCTCTTTCACGCATTTATCAGTTAGCGAAGGAACAGGCAACGGTTCTTGGTTAGATGGTAGAAAACATGTGAGCTCATAACTCCTCTGTAACAGATGCAGGTATGCACTATTAGAGGTCTCTCCCCCCCCCCCCCCTCTGTTCCCAGTAATGCTCTGCTTTATGAACAGAATAGCCTTGCAGGAGAAAAACTTGTGAAAGCCAGCTCTCTCTTTTTCAGGAAAATAGCAGTCGATCAGGATTCATCATCCCACTTCAGGGCTGTTTGGGATGTTGAAATCCTGAGAAGCAGTGGCAGGAAGGAAAAGAGGCCAGTCACAGATCTCCTTTCTCATTCCTGCAGCTTGTTGCTTTCTCCACCTTCCTGCACAGACAATAATGGGGAAATGCTTATATTCTGAGCTTAGTAAAACTTGCAATAATTGTCTAGCAGGGACATACAAAGCAAGGAATGACCTCATTGAAAGAAGAAAGCACTTTTTTATGCAATCTTGGTAAATGGCTCATCAGGGTAACACTATTGACAGACATGGAACTAGTTTGCAAAATTAAACCAACCCTACAGCTATGCTTCGGCTTTTTGTTTGATGAGAACACTGTCATTGCTAATTTTAGGCTATTGTTCTAGAACAGGGGTTTTCAACCCAGTCCTCGAGATACAACTAGCTATTTGGGTTTACAGGTTGATCACAATGAATGTGCAATAGCGATTTCTTCATACAGTGGAGGTGGTGCGTGCAAATCTATGTCATGCATATTGTCCCCCTCAGCCCCCTCTGGTGGCGGCGTAGTGGTTCCACAGGGGCTGGGGAGCGCATAAGAATTAAAGGGTTTCAGGGTTGACCTGTTGTGAGGGTCAATGAGGTAGCAGGCCTCATTGTCAGCCTCAAGGTCAACTTCCTAAAAAGTAACTCTTGCCAAGTGTAGGGTAAAGAAAAGGCTTTTATTTCACCTTTGCGCATAAAGAAGTTCAAAATATGAGGTAATGAGTAACAGAACACAAACTTTGGTTGTATCAAAATGTGAATCAGCAAAAACACTCAAAATAACATGATTATCCGTCACCAACTTAAAACATAAGGTTTCCAGTATTCTTTGCATACATGGGATTTGTTTGCCTTTTACTTAAACACATCTCCTTGTGCAATAATCACATTCCATTGGTTCTATGTCTTCAATACCCTCAGATTCCCCTGGCAGCCATTCCATTTCTACGGGGTCCGAATCTGAGGTCTCTGAGATCTCTGGGATGTTAAAACCTGGTTTTCTAAAAGCATGCCATACCGTATCCCAGTGCTGGCTTGGGAGTTTGGGGCGTCGGCTTTTAGGTATATTATGACTCCCTGGGCTTACTGCTGTTTCAGGATTAAAGGTTTGCTTCTTCCAGTCTCTGGCAGCACTAAACTTTTTCCTGTAAAACTTATCTGGTATTTCTGGTTTAAAACAGTCCTTATTATCCAGATAAAAGCTAGCCCTTTGTTTCTCTCTAGGCTTTTTGTGAAAGGCTTGAGGCCTAGTCTGGAAGTCTTTTGCTTCAGGTAATTTCCAACGATCCCAGGATATCTTTCCTGTTTTAGAATGAGGTATAATTCTTTTGAGGTAAGGCTGCTGCGGAGGGGCCTGTCTTCCACCTCCACCCCTGTGGCAGTTGGTTAGGGGCCGCGCCCTCTCAGCTATATCCTCTCTCTTAAGGCTATGAACCTTTCTTTCATCCTTCAAGTTACTTTTGTAAAAACTTTTAAAAGTACCTTTTTCCTCTTGAAGGTTTCTTCTCCAGTTAGAAGGATAAGCCTCTCCTTCCTTGGCTGTCCTCTGTATGACTGCCTCTTGCAGTTGTGTATGGCCTTCCTCTAGGCCTGCTCTTGGGCCTTCAGCTCGGCCTGCTCTCCCAGTAGCTTTCACTCCTTGAGCTCTTCTGGGTTTGTCAGTGACTTCACCTCGGTCTCTGACTCCGGCTTCTGGAGCTTCCCTTGGCACTGCTTCCTGTGCTTCCTGTGAAGGTCTCTGCCAAGCTCCTTGCCTCCTCCTGTGCTTCCCCTCTGGGTTGCTCCTTGACTGCCACTCTGGCTTGTCCCTTGGCTGCCTTGGCTTCCTTTGTATGACTGCCTCTTGCAGTGCTCTGTCTGTGCTTAAATCCAGAGCAGCTGCTTCTGAGTCCTGCCCATAGAGGTGTGGTTCTTCCACTTCCAGGCTTGCTCTCCTGCTCCCTCTATGTGTCCCTTCTTGTAATTTCAGGTAAATCTTGCTTTTTCAAGATTTAAAACTTTCTTTCCTTGCGTCAGAGGGCCCGCGGTATCACAATATTCATTGTGGGTATTCTGAAAACCTGACGGGCTAAGTCTACTGTATCTCGAGGGCTGGGTTGAGAAACCTCTTCTAGAGGCTTGGCTGTTGCTTCCTTCAGAATCCAGTGCAGGTATGCTCCAAATTAGCCAGAAGATTTCACGATCATGCTGCCATTAACTGTGATTAAATGCTTTCTCAGCCTGAGGGGCAAAAACCAGGACTTGAGTAGAACCTAAATTTCCCATGCAGCAGTGCACAGTATTGCTACTTGACCATTGGGTTAACCCTGCTCTCACTGACAGGTATCTGCATAGTAAATAACAGACACATTCAGAGGTTATCTGACTGTCCATAGATGCCAATTTGGGGCAAAGGCTGGGGAGATAAGGGAACAAATGCAATCCATGAAGGCACATCTGTTTGATGCAGGTTTCTAGCAGAAGACCCGTATGTCACTATTACTGATATTCACCTTGGCAATGTAAACTTTTTTGTTGTTTGTTAACTTTTATTTTTTTATTGTAAAGACTTTTATTTTGTTTTATAATTTTTTTTAATGTAAACTTTAGTTCAATTAATTTTGCTTAGGTGGTATAGAAATGATTTCAAAGAAATATTTAAATAAAATAACTAAATAGAGCGTGGCTTACTGTGGCATGCAGAGAAAACAGACAGACTTAGGGACCCGATTTTCTAAAGCCTGCTAAGCGGTTTTTGCATGCAGTACTGGCCTGTGGCAACTGTTGCCGTGCAAGCATGAAGGTCACCATATGCTAATTCAATGGCAACTGCACATCAGGTGATGGGTAGGGATTGGGTGGATTGGGTCAAATGGGCATGGAGAGCACATTGCAGATGGTGTGTGTGTGTGTGGGGGGGGAATTGATGTACACTGTCAATGTGGTAAGTAGCGCAACTATAGTTATTGATACCTCTGTGGGTAGCATCAGGTGCACTTGCATCAGTTGCATTATACATTAGGTACATGTCCATGTGATAATTGCTGGGAATATTCTGGCCATGCCCCAGACAGTTACCACAGAAACTTTGCAGTTACTGTGTATTATGTGCAAACCCCAAATGGGTTTTAGTTAAAGGGCCTCTTTATCTGCTCTTTTTTTACTATAAAATTATTTGTATTCTGCAAATCTAAAGTTTCTAAGCAGCTATCAATAATGACATATGACTCATGTATAATAAAATCATAAATCAATATAATGAAAATCAAATTAACAGCAACACATCCAAGCTAATCTAAACATACCTAAATGAGGTACAGTATGCCTGAGTTTCTTTTCTTGTCTCCTCTCTTCTGTCTTGTTCATGCCCCATAATCTATACTTCTATTGAACAGTATTTTCTTCTATTTTTTAGGGACATGAAGGAAGTTGCTGGAGTCTTTTGGGACATTTATTGCCTTCTGTTCTCAACTGTCTTATATCTTCAAGAACGCGTGTGTTCATCTTAAACTCTGCTGCTGAGACAGAGGAGCCAAGAGAGTAGTCAGAATAGAAAGTTTATGTTTTCCTGTGCCTTTGAAATTTCTTTCTGTGTCCTCTTTGAAATGTCTTGCTTTTGTGCATATGGGGCAAGTATAAGGTCAATCATAAGCAAAGGGAATACTAGTGGTAAACTTTTCTAAAGCTCGGAAGACAAGCTAGCAGGAGAAAGTCAGTGTGCTTTCTAAAGCAAATTTTATTTGGCTACAGTTGTAAGGTTCAAACGAAAAGCAGCTGGCCTTGAGCAACATATGCTGATCTTCCGTGATTAGGGGCCTTGCACGGGTCTTCAATTAATCCTTTTACATAAAAATCTGAAAAGCAGGCAAGACCGCTGGCCCATCTAATCCTCTTTCCTGTTGCATCAGAGGTTGTAGCCTCAAAGTGTTTTTCCTCAAAGCTTTTATTTAATTTCACCTTGGAAGATTTGCAACTGCACACTCCTGCTGCTTCCTGTCCCATCTCCTGCAGTGAAGAGTTTGGGCAAATTAACTACCTTTTCAATAAGCTTGTACTCACGTTTCATCCAAAACCTTCCTCCTTCCCCCAGCTGATGTGTGCTTCCCGTGGCACTGGTTGCCTGTGCTAATACAGGAATTACTCTGTTTGAGCCTATTGTACTGTTAACTGTGACCAGTGATGACAATGAATGAAGATATTTGCTTTCCGCTCCTTTCCTGACTAGGTAATGTCAAGAGTCATCTATCGGTCTCTGCGTTTTACCTGTCCTTATCGTCTCTTGATCTCTTTTTCTGTTCTGTTTGTCTCCCTAATGCTGGGATTAGGCTTGTGCTACCTATGGTATTTTGTTCTGAAATACCAGTTTCCTTTGTGCTTTGAGGTGTGGTGCTGATGGTGGTAAATCCTCCTGATCTCATAACACAGTGTGTCATTCTTCGCCTTGTGCAGAATTTGTTTCATCTCATGGGTTCCTGGCCATGAGTGCATACACAAAAAGTGTCTTTCACCTCTTTTCTAAAACTGTGCTGTTTTTGTTGCTTAGGTTTGCAATTTGGGGTGTTTATTTTCAGGCCTGTGGCAGTGATGATTTTTTTTCTTGCTGGCAGTACAATAGGATTAGGCTTTGCTTTGACGTCTGCTATATACTGGCTTGTGAAAAGTAAAGTTCTTTCTTGGAATGGTTTTGAAAACCTTCCAGGAAGAAACACCCACAAAATACAAAAGACTGGAATAAGCAAAGTCTTTATATTGCCAAAAGTCACTTTGTGAAAATGATGTATCTGAGTTGCAAGTGGTTACTTGCTGTCGAACATGAGTTCCTACTATAGCTCTGTCAGAGCTGTCAAGTAATCTAGTTCTATGAAACAACACTTCTGGCAGCCCTGGTTTTTAATTTATAGCCTAAAGCAGTGGGGTATTTGTAGAACCTGATTCTACCCATAATGCATCAGGATAGGGTTGTCAAAAAAAAACCAGGACTGGCCTGAAATCCTCTTCCTAGGACCAGGCAACTTGGCAGCCCTGACTCGTCATAGAGCTATCTTTCTTCTTAGAGTAACTTTTATAACCTCTCCATTAGGGATAATCAAACCTTTTTTGTAAAAATAAAATGGTTTGCCACCTCGTTTGCTGGAACGATAGAAAAATCAATGAGTTTATCAAATCAGTTTGACAAACTTTTAAGAAAGAAGTTTGTAACACAATCCAAAGTGGATTTTCTGGGATTAATAGTTCTTCTTTTGGATTTTGCAGATTCACCACTTGGGATCAGGAGATATCTTTTGCAAAATGGGACTGGAGGGGATTTTTGTGGGTTACTGTCCCACCAGAGTTTCAAGACCCCCAACCCCATGGAGTCTCAGACAAACAGGGAGGTATTGTTTTAGGGCCATAGGTCCAACAGGGATTTGAGTCCCTACAGGGTAGGAGGGCCTTGGACATAGGACCAGCAACCCCTTTAAAAAAATCAGCACTGCTTTGCAAAGGCAGGGTTCTAATTTTTTTATTTGTTGTGCATGGTCACTGTCAGGAACACACAGAGTTTTTGATCATGAAAATGCACAGGAAATTTAGCTATGAGATGTAGCTGAACCAGAAGCTCATTTGTATCCCATAGCTAAATAGCTTAAACTGGTGATAGAGTAATGATCATAGGAGACTTTAACCTACATATTGAAACTCCAGATATCACATCACCGTTTTCCTTAACATAACGGCAGCACTAGGGGACATGTTTACCAAAGGTTAGCACATGTTAAGTAAAGTTAACGTGCATTAAGTACTGCAATGGCTCATAGAAATGAATGGGCAATGAAAGCACTTAATGTGCTTAACTTTACTTAATGGTCATTAATCTTTAGTAAACATACCCCTAGGAGTCACACAGATGATCAAATCTCCACACATGCTAGACTGTGTTCTGCAGAGGGGTAAACATCCTTGAATGAGTCTGTGACATCATGGACAGATCATGTTCTAATAGAATGTTTTGTAAATGACAACCTAAAATAGAAGAGAACTATCAGAGTTTGGAAGGCAATTAAAGGCATGAGAAATCTGACTGCTGAGAAGCTCTATAGTTCCAATGTCCATCAATTAGTGGAACAAGTCTATATAGTGAAAAGCATCTCAGATGACGTCAGGATGGAGTAGAGGAGTAGTCTAGTGGTTAGAGCAACAGCCTAGTACCCAAGAGATTTGGTTTTAGTAAACACTGGTGCTCCTCGGGCAAGTCACTTAACCCTCCATTGCCTCAGGTACACACTTAGGGGCATGTTTACTAAAGTGCGGTAAACGTGATTAACGCGCGTTATACGACGTTAACGACCGTAAGTGCCGTATAACGCGCATACCGATGCGCTAACGACCGTTAACGTCATACTACGCGCGTTAACCGTAGTTAACGATCATAAAGCTCCGCGGCGCGTTAAAACAGCGCAAAAGGTGGAGAGTGGGCGGAGAGAAGGGGTCAATGGGCGGAGAGTGGGCGGGGAGAGGTACCCCTCATACTAACGCGCTGAATTTCAGAGCTCAATTACAACGCGAATGAAAACCTGTCGTTAAAAGGCATTTAAAGGGAAGAGAAACCATTTCCGTCCGCAATGTACAGAAAAACCGGGGAAACCCACAAAACGTGAGCAGTGTGATACATGTGCACAGAACAATATTTCACATAAAACGTTAAAAATGACCACAAGAAACATTTTAAAAAGCATAATTCAGCTGGGCAACAGTGATAGCAATGGGCAACAAGGAACAACAATCCAGCACCTGCTCACAGGCTCAGATACACCATAGGCCATCACACGTACATCTGTTAGCATAATGCATAGGTGCAGGACACCCTAAAGAGTCTGTAATATTAGGTGCCCACGCTGGTAAAAACACACGTACCCACGCACGATTGTACGCACGCACCAATGCACATACCAACACACGTACCAACGCATGCAGCCACGCACGTGGCTAGGCACACTGTGAGGGTGTGTTTCTGGCACCACTACTCAACGTAAAGAAAAACATGCCTCCTCATTCCCTATGTAATGTACAGGGTGATGCCTGGGCCAGCCTTCTGCGTTAGGCACACTGGGGACTCAAACCCATGCTGCCTGTAGCAGCGGTCAGTACACTAACCATTGTGCTACAGCTTTGTTTCAGTGCTTTGTGTCTGTACGCCTTCATACGATTAACGCGCAGTAATGCGCCATGGTGCCCTGTAACGCTCGTTAGTTTTTGGAACGCGCGTTAGTGGTTAGGATGTCCCGCCCATATCCTTTTTTGGCTTTCCTTTCACTAATGCGGCTCCTAACGTGATTTGCACTAACGCAGTTTAGTAAACATACCCCATAGTCACATTCATAGTTACATTAATCACATACATAAACAGTTAAGGACACATTTTAGAAAGTCTGTATAGGTGGAAATCGGGAGGTCCAAGTCAAAACGTCCAATATTCAGTGAGAGGTGCAGCAGAGAAGGTAGGGTTGAAGTAAGTACCTTGCGAGGACATGGGGCTGTGCAGAGTAAGGGGTCAGGCATGTACAGGTTTCCACCTGGTTTTAGGACATCTATTGTTCTGGAAGCATAGATGTGCTTGCAGCCCTATTTCAGAAAGCACCTATGTATCCCTCCCCCCTGCCATTTTGTAAATGGAATCATTCAGTAGTGGGGGAGCCAGGAGGAATACCTTTTCACTATTTTTTAAGTGCCATCAAGTCAATGCTGATCCCTGGCAACCCAGCAGTCCTTGGAGTTTCTTGGCAAGGTATAACCTTAATTATCTCAACAAATGGGGGTGACCTGCTGGAGCGGTGGGTACACCCCTAAACAAAGGCATGGGGAAGGGTGACCTGCATGGAGCAGCAAGTGCACCTATTCTTAGCACCTTGCTGGGCAGACTGGATGGACCATGATAGTCTTGATCTGCCGTCATATACTATGTTGGATTGCCAGAGCCTTTTCTTCTGAGGCAATGGAGGGCGACGTTTCTTACCCAAGGTCACAGGAGCACCAGTGGGAATTGAACCCTGATCTCTTGGATACCAGTTTGTTGCGCTAACCACTAGGCTACTCCTTCGCTCACCCTTTTCTTACAGACAGAATTCTTTGAAGGAAGGAGATATATCAAGGGAGTGAGGGTGCATTTCTCTCTTTACCCTACAGTTGTTTGAAGAAATAAGCATTTTTCAGAGTCCTATTTGTACCCTGGAGCAGGTATAGCCATAAATGTTTCCGATGGCAAATTGAGATGTGCAGGGCAGGTCTAAAATTAAGCACCCATGTGTATCTTTATCAGCTTGCCAAGAGCACCACCCCTGAAACACCCCTGTGTGATCTAGATCTTATCGCGCCGGCCACATGTCTAAAATGGCTTGGGGGACATCCATGTGATTCCACATCTGAATGAGTGTTTTCAGATATTGTAATCATGATTAGGGCTTCAAAAATGACCCCCTTAATGAAGATATGAAGAAAATGCATAAACCATCTGAGTAACAATTACTTAAAAGATAGCTGTAACAAGTGTGCATTTAAGTTAGTGGCTCCTGAACTATGGGTCAGGACCCCAAATGTAGTGACATTCTTAGTAGATAGGGTTACAGAGAAAGGGCAACTCCCCCTTTTTCTTGGCCTTATAATGTATGCCCAGTAGGGGCTCAGCAAGGGGACTGTGAGTCAGTGAACATTCACAGGCCCGGCCCCCTCATCCCTAGAAACCACAGCAGAGTACTATGAGCAGGGCTGGTGTAAATGGTCTCCTAGTGCGCTGGCCCTTCAGAGCCACCCATTGCCACCACTATCGCCCCTCTCTGAGATATACAACTGTGGCAATGACCACAAACAGCCCTGCGGTGCTTACCTTTAAGCTTCAACACCGCAGGGCTGTTTGCTTCTACCCTCTCTCTGATGCCCATTGCTGTTTTGGCATCTGCCATCGGAGAGGGGGTGGAAGCAAACAGCCCCGCGGCACTGAAGCTTAAAGGTAAGCGTGACGGGGCCGTTTGTGGCCATTGCCGCCATTGTAGTCTTGGAGAGGGGCAACAGCAGCAGCAATGGGTGCTGCGAAGGGGCGCAAGAGATGAGGTTTGCCTAGGGTGCCTCATCTCCTTGTGGCGGCCCTGACTACGAGAGCACTCAGGGGGCCCTATGCTGACTGTTGTCACCGCTGCTGCTTCGGACTTTGGATTGGTCCAGGGTTATGTGATGCTCCTCCAGTGTCCATTCGGCAGCGGCGTGATATGCTGCTTTTCACAAATGCTTAAAACAGTGCTTCCCAACCTTTATCCAATATGACTCTATTTTAATATTTAAAAAGTTGCGTGACCCCAGATGATAAAGACATTAAACAAAAGAGCAGACCTTTATCTCACCCTGACCCCTCAATGCGCTTCCTCTTTCACGCATTTATCAGTTAGCGAAGGAACAGGCAACGGTTCTTGGTTAGATGGTAGAAAACATGTGAGCTCATAACTCCTCTGTAACAGATGCAGGTATGCACTATTAGAGGTCTCTCCCCCCCCCCCCCCCTCTGTTCCCAGTAATGCTCTGCTTTATGAACAGAATAGCCTTGCAGGAGAAAAACTTGTGAAAGCCAGCTCTCTCTTTTTCAGGAAAATAGCAGTCGATCAGGATTCATCATCCCACTTCTGGGCTGTTTGGGATGTTGAAATCCTGAGAAGCAGTGGCAGGAAGGAAAAGAGGCCAGTCACAGATCTCCTTTCTCATTCCTGCAGCTTGTTGCTTTCTCCACCTTCCTGCACAGACAATAATGGGGAAATGCTTATATTCTGAGCTTAGTAAAACTTGCAATAAATTGTCTAGCAGGGACATACAAAGCAAGGAATGACCTCATTGAAAGAAGAAAGCACTTTTTTATGCAATCTTGGTAAATGGCTCATCAGGGTAACACTATTGACAGACATGGAACTAGTTTGCAAAATTAAACCAACCCTACAGCTATGCTTTGGCTTTTTGTTTGATGAGAACACTGTCATTGCTAATTTTAGGCTATTGTTCTAGAACAGGGGTTTTCAACCCAGTCCTCGAGATACAACTAGCTATTTGGGTTTACAGGATGATCACAATGAATGTGCAATAGCGATTTCTTCATACAGTGGAGGTGGTGCGTGCAAATCTATGTCATGCATATTGTCCCCCTCAGCCCCCTCTGGTGGCGGCGTAGTGGTTCCACAGGTGCTGGGGAGCGCATAAGAATTAAAGGGTTTCAGGGATGACCTGTTGTGAGGGTCAATGAGGTAGCAGGCCTCATTGTCAGCCTCAAGGTCAACTTCCTAAAAAGTAACTCTTGCCAAGTGTAGGGTAAAGAAAAGGCTTTTATTCACCTTTGCGCATAAAGAAGTTCAAAATATGAGGTAATGAGTAACAGAACACAAACTTTGGTTGTATCAAAATGTGAATCAGCAAAAACACTCAAAATAACATGGTTATCCGTCACCAACTTAAAACATAAGGTTTCCAGTATTCTTTGCATTACATGGGATTTGTTTGCCTTTTACTTAAACACATCTCCTTGTGCAATAATCACATTCCATTGGTTCTATGTCTTCAATACCCTCAGATTCCCCTGGCAGCCATTCCATTTCTACGGGGTCCGAATCTGAGGTCTCTGAGATCTCTGGGATGTTAAAACCTGGTTTTCTAAAAGCATGCCATACCGTATCCCAGTGCTGGCTTGGGAGTTTGGGGCGTCGGCTTTTAGGTATATTATGACTCCCTGGGCTTACTGCTGTTTCAGGATTAAAGGTTTGCTTCTTCCAGTCTCTGGCAGCACTAAACTTTTTCCTGTAAAACTTATCTGGTATTTCTGGTTTAAAAACAGTCCTTATTATCCAGATAAAAGCTAGCCCTTTGTTTCTCTCTAGGCTTCTTGTGAAAGGCTTGAGGCCTAGTCTGGAAGTCTTTTGCTTCAGGTAATTTCCAACGATCCCAGGATATCTTTCCTGTTTTAGAATGAGGTATAATTCTTTTGAGGTAAGGCTGCTGCGGAGGGGCCTGTCTTCCACCTCCACCCCTGTGGCAGTTGGTTAGGGGCCGCGGCCCTCTCAGCTATATCCTCTCTCTTAAGGCTATGAACCTTTCTTTCATCCTTCAAGTTACTTTTGTAAAAACTTTTAAAAGTACCTTTTTCCTCTTGAAGGTTTCTTCTCCAGTTAGAAGGATAAGCCTCTCCTTCCTTGGCTGTCCTCTGTATGACTGCCTCTTGCAGTTGTGTATGGCCTTCCTCTAGGCCTGCTCTTGGGCCTTCAGCTCGGCCTGCTCTCCCAGTAGCTTTCACTCCTTGAGCTCTTCTGGGTTTGTCAGTGACTTCACCTCGGTCTCTGACTCCGGCTTCTGGAGCTTCCCTTGACACTGCTTCCTGCGCTTCCTGTGAAGGTCTCTGCCAAGCTCCTTGCCTCCTCCTGTGCTTCCCCTCTGGGTTGCTCCTTGACTGCCACTCTGGCTTGTCCCTTGGCTGCCTTGGCTTCCTTTGTATGACAGCCTCTTGCAGTGCTCTGTCTGTGCTTAAATCCAGAGCAGCTGCTTCTGAGTCCTGCCCATAGAGGTGTGGTTCTTCCACTTCCAGGCTTGCTCTCCTGCTCCCTCTATGTGTCCCTTCTTGTAATTTCAGGTAAATCTTGTTTTTTTCAAGATTTAAAACTTTCTTTCCTTGCGTCAGAGGGCCTGCGGTATCACAATATTCATTGTGGGTATTCTGAAAACCTGACGGGCTAAGTCTACTGTATCTCGAGGGCTGGGTTGAGAAACCTCTTCTAGAGGCTTGGCTGTTGCTTCCTTCAGAATCCAGTGCAGGTATGCTCCAAATTAGCCAGAAGATTTCACGATCATGCTGCCATTAACTGTGATTAAATGCTTTCTCAGCCTGAGGGGCAAAAACCAGGACTTGAGTAGAACCTAAATTTCCCATGCAGCAGTGCACAGTATTGCTACTTGACCATTGGGTTAACCCTGCTCTCACTGACAGGTATCTGCATAGTAAATAACAGACACATTCAGAGGTTATCTGACTGTCCATAGATGCCAATTTGGGGCAAAGGCTGGGGAGATAAGGGAACAAATGCAATCCATGAAGGCACATCTGTTTGATGCAGGTTTCTAGCAGAAGACCCGTATGTCACTATTACTGATATTCACCTTGGCAATGTAAACTTTTTTGTTGTTTGTTAACTTTTATTTTTTTATTGTAAAGACTTTTATTTTGTTTTATAATTTTTTTTAATGTAAACTTTAGTTCAATTAATTTTGCTTAGGTGGTATAGAAATGATTTCAAAGAAATATTTAAATAAAATAACTAAATAGAGCGTGGCTTACTGTGGCATGCAGAGAAAACAGACAGACTTAGGGACCCTTTTTTCTAAAGCCTGCTAAGCGGTTTTTGCATGCAGTACTGGCCTGTGGCAACTGTTGCCGTGCAAGCATGAAGGTCACCATATGCTAATTCAATGGCAACTGTACATCAGGTGATGGGTAGGGATTGGGTGGATTGGGTCAAATGGGCATGGAGAGCACATTGCAGATGGTGTGTGTGTGTGTGGGGGGGGGAATTGATGTACACTGTCAATGTGGTAAGTAGCGCAACTATAGTTATTGATACCTCTGTGGGTAGCATCAGGTGCACTTGCATCAGTTGCATTATACATTAGGTACATGTCCATGTGATAATTGCTGGGAATATTCTGGCCATGCCCCAGACAGTTACCACAGAAACTTTGCAGTTACTGTGTGTTATGTGCAAACCCCAAATGGGTTTTAGTTAAAGGGCCTCTTTATCTGCTCTTTTTTTACTATAAAATTATTGTATTCTGCAAATCTAAAGTTTCTTAGCAGCTATCAATAATGACATATGACTCATGTATAATAAAATCATAAATCAATATAATGAAAATCAAATTAACAGCAACACATCCAAGCTAATCTAAACATACCTAAATGAGGTACAGTATGCCTGAGTTTCTTTTCTTGTCTCCTCTCTTCTGTCTTCTTCATGCCCCATAATCTATACTTCTATTGAACAGTATTTTCTTCTATTTTTTAGGGACATGAAGGAAGTTGCTGGAGTCTTTTAGGACATTTATTGCCTTCTGTTCTCAACTGTCTTATATCTTCAAGAACGCGTGTGTTCATCTTAAACTCTGCTGCTGAGACAGAGGAGCCAAGAGAGTAGTCAGAATAGAAAGTTTATGTTTTCCTGTGCCTTTGAAATTTCTTTCTGTGTCCTCTTTGAAATGTCTTGCTTTTGTGCATATGGGGCAAGTATAAGGTCAATCATAAGCAAAGGGAATACTAGTGGTAAACTTTTCTAAAGCTCGGAAGACAAGCTAGCAGGAGAAAGTCAGTGTGCTTTCTAAAGCAAATTTTATTTGGCTACAGTTGTAAGGTTCAAACGAAAAGCAGCTGGCCTTGAGCAACATATGCTGATCTTCCGTGATTAGGGGCCTTGCACGGGTCTCCAATTAATCCTTTTACATAAAAATCTGAAAAGCAGGCAAGACCGCTGGCCCATCTAATCCTCTTTCCTGTTGCATCAGAGGTTGTAGCCTCAAAGTGTTTTTCCTCAAAGCTTTTATTTAATTTCACCTTGGAAGATTTGCAACTGCACACTCCTGCTGCTTCCTGTCCCATCTCCTGCAGTGAAGAGTTTGGGCAAATTAACTACCTTTTCAATAAGCTTGTACTCACGTTTCATCCAAAACCTTCCTCCTTCCCCCAGCTGATGTGTGCTTCCCGTGGCACTGGTTGCCTGTGCTAATACAGGAATTACTCTGTTTGAGCCTATTGTACTGTTAACTGTGACCAGTGATGACAATGAATGAAGATATTTGCTTTCCGCTCCTTTCCTGACTAGGTAATGTCAAGAGTCATCTATCGGTCTCTGCGTTTTACCTGTCCTTATCGTCTCTTGATCTCTTTTTCTGTTCTGTTTGTCTCCCTAATGCTGGGATTAGGCTTGTGCTACCTATGGTATTTTGTTCTGAAATACCAGTTTTCCTTTGTGCTTTGAGGTGTGGTGCTGATGGTGGTAAATCCTCCTGATCTCATAACACAGTGTGTCATTCTTCGCCTTGTGCAGAATTTGTTTCATCTCATGGGTTCCTGGCCATGAGTGCATACACAAAAAGTGTCTTTCACCTCTTTTCTAAAACTGTGCTGTTTTTGTTGCTTAGGTTTGCAATTTGGGGTGTTTATTTTCAGGCCTGTGGCAGTGATGTTTTTTTTTCTTGCTGGCAGTACAATAGGATTAGGCTTTGCTTTGACGTCTGCTATATACTGGCTTGTGAAAAGTAAAGTTCTTTCTTGGAATGGTTTTGAAAACCTTCCAGGAAGAAACACCCACAAAATACAAAAGACTGGAATAAGCAAAGTCTTTATATTGCCAAAAGTCACTTTGTGAAAATGATGTATCTGAGTTGCAAGTGGTTACTTGCTGTCGAACATGAGTTCCTACTATAGCTCTGTCAGAGCTGTCAAGTAATCTAGTTCTATGAAACAACACTTCTGGCAGCCCTGGTTTTTAATTTATAGCCTAAAGCAGTGGGGTATTTGTAGAACCTGATTCTACCCATAATGCATCAGGATAGGGTTGTCAAAAAAAACTAGGACTGGCCTGAAATCCTCTTCCTAGGACCAGGCAACTTGGCAGCCCTGACTCGTCATAGAGCTATCTTTCTTCTTAGAGTAACTTTTATAACCTCTCCATTAGGGATAATCAAACCTTTTTTGTAAAAATAAAATGGTTTGCCACCTCGTTTGCTGGAACGATAGAAAAATCAATGAGTTTATCAAATCAGTTTGACAAACTTTTAAGAAAGAAGTTTGTAACACAATCCAAAGTGGATTTTCTGGGATTAATAGTTCTTCTTTTGGATTTTGCAGATTCACCACTTGGGATCAGGAGATATCTTTTGCAAAATGGGACTGGAGGGGATTTTTGTGGGTTACTGTCCCACCAGAGTTTCAAGACCCCCAACCCCATGGAGTCTCAGACAAACAGGGAGGTATTGTTTTAGGGCCATAGGTCCAACAGGGATTTGAGTCCCTACAGGGTAGGAGGGCCTTGGACATAGGACCAGCAACCCCTTTAAAAAAATCAGCACTGCTTTGCAAAGGCAGGATTCTAATTTTTTTATTTGTTGTGCATGGTCACTGTCAGGAACACACAGAGTTTTGATCATGAAAATGCACAGGAAATTTAGCTATGAGATGTAGCTGAACCAGAAGCTCATTTGTATCCCATAGCTAAATAGCTTAAACTGGTGATAGAGTAGTGATCATAGGAGACTTTAACCTACATATTGAAACTCCAGATATCACATCACCGTTTTCCTTAACATAATGGCAGCATTAGGGGACATGTTTACCAAAGGTTAGCACATGTTAAGTAAAGTTAACGTGCATTAAGTACTGCAATGGCTCATAGAAATGAATGGGCAATGAAAGCACTTAATGTGCTTAACTTTACTTAATGGTCATTAATCTTTAGTAAACATACCCCTAGGAGTCACACAGATGATCAAATCTCCACACATGCTAGACTGTGTTCTGCAGAGGGGTAAACATCCTTGAATGAGTCTGTGACATCATGGACAGATCATGTTCTAATAGAATGTTTTGTAAATGACAACCTAAAATAGAAGAGAACTATCAGAGTTTGGAAGGCAATTAAAGGCATGAGAAATCTGACTGCTGAGAAGCTCTATAGTTCCAATGTCCATCAATTAGTGGAACAAGTCTATATAGTGAAAAGCATCTCAGATGACGTCAGGATGGAGTAGAGGAGTAGTCTAGTGGTTAGAGCAACAGCCTAGTACCCAAGAGATTTGGTTTTAGTAAACACTGGTGCTCCTCGGGCAAGTCACTTAACCCTCCATTGCCTCAGGTACACACTTAGGGGCATGTTTACTAAAGTGCGGTAAATGTGATTAACGCGCGTTATACGACGTTAACGACCGTAAGTGCCGTATAACGCGCATACCGACGCGCTAATGACCGTTAACGTCATACTACGCGCGTTAACCGTAGTTAACGATCATAAAGCTCCGCGGCGCGTTAAAACAGCGCAAAAGGTGGAGAGTGGGCGGAGAGAAGGGGTCAATGGGCGGAGAGTGGGCGGGGAGAGGTACCCCTCATACTAACGCGCTGAATTTCAGAGCTCAATTACAACGCGAATGAAAACCTGTCGTTAAAAGGCATTTAAAGGGAAGAGAAACCATTTCCGTCAGCAATGTACAGAAAAACCGGGGAAACCCACAAAACGTGAGCAGTGTGATACATGTGCACAGAACAATATTTCACATAAAACGTTAAAAATGACCACAAGAAACATTTTAAAAAGCATAATTCAGCTGGGCAACAGTGATAGCAATGGGCAACAAGGAACAACACTCCCTGGAAAGCACAAAAATAAAAAGAAATGATGTGTGGAAGGGTCTACGCTCCGCAGACCCTTTCAAAGAACATTACATTGTAATGGAGCTGTCCTGGGCGTGTGGTGTAAAGTTTTCCAATGATATCATTGTTGCCCAGCTTGGTTATGGGTGTGTGCCCCTTTTTTGAGGTCTTTTCTGAGGTTTATGTATACCTTTGTCTGCATAAGGTAAATGAGGCCACAGTAAACCTGTTGCAGAGCAGGTTTTCTGGCTCGTCAGGCCGGTTTAACTAACCCCAGGGCGTGCACTGTCTCTGTGGCCACAGTGTGGTGCAACAGACACAGCCAGTGCCTGTAAGACCAGAGGGTCACAGGTTCAAATCCCATCTGGGGCTCTTGCCAACCCAGTCCCCATAGTTTTACCCACCACTAAACAGTGATAGTAACGACACTCCTTTATTGCAGAGAACATACACATGGCCTATAGTTTACCACACCAAACACAGACACCAGAAACAGGCACATTACCTAAAGCAGAGTCCCGCAAATGCAGTCCTGGAGGGCCCCACACCATTCCGGCTTCATGCTGCCTCTAATAAAGATGCCTGTGCTGCATAGCTATGCACCACCCCCATGGTATGCAGATGTAGCTCATGCATATTTATGAGGGACAGCATGAAAACCCGAACAGTGTTTGGAACACCAGGACTGGAGTTGGGGAACTCTGCCGTAAAGCAGCAGCCAACAGGGCCACACACCCACCCACAGGCCCCATTGGCCAATGCCTCCTGGAGAGGCAAGACATTGGGCCCTGCCTGTATCTCCCAATACTAGCAGTTGCATACCTTAGCAATGCCACCCTACACCTGGGTATATGGTACACAGCTATCAAACGTTCCCTATGATAACTGGCAGATATCAATTCCTACGTTAAGCACAGTTTGCTCATTGCGCTCCACCATAACAATCATTCTGATGTCTGCGGTGTTTGCTGCAGGTCTGGTCTCTGACAGTGTTCACCACCCTGGGGAGTGACCCCCCAACAGCCTTGTGTACCATATCCATGCCTGTACTATGCCCATGACTGGTGTAGTGGGTATGGCTGCTGACCACCTCTATAGTAGCACAATGCTGGCATAGGTGTGGGGGTGGCTGTCTGTCTATCCAGCAATGTTGCCAGTATTGGGCTGCCAATGTGCATAATGAGGAGCAAGGTACCATGGATATAGGCCGGACAGGGTGGCCTGGCCAGGGTGTATCTGCACAGGGCATAGGGCAGTGACAGGCACATTGTAGTGCCCGGCCACCACCTACACAGACAGGGTGACCTCAGTATATCCTGCTGAGAGATCACTATCACCCTGACTGTGCAGTGACCACAGCATGGCTAGGCACTCCTATAGTGCTATCTAGTATTTCTCTCATGTGGTAAATATGGGTTTCCTTTTGGGGCCCAGTCACTGATGTATCTGCTTGCTGTGTATGCTGACATCCCAGTTCTGGGTGCAGGCATCTCCACTGGGCACTAGCAGACTGTTTGCAGCTGGTAGGTGTTGTGATGGAGTGGCTTGCAGGGTGCAGTGGCTGATGGCTTGCACCCTGGGAATATCAGATAGTGGTGGGGTGCAGCATACCATATCCAGGCCTAATGTCTGTCTGCTGTTGTGTTATGGCTGTGTACAGAGCTGCATTGACTGCCCTGTGGGGTGTCTGTTCCTCAGCAGGACTAGGGTTAATGTTCCCCTCTACTGCCACCTTTGCAGGGAGGTAGACTGTGGGTCTTGTGATGGGAGACCCTGTTTGCCACCCTCAGCCCTGGGGGAGGGGTGTGGTGGTGCATGGGGGCTACACCTGACTGAAACAGACAAAGATGTCCAAGGTGGTCCTGCAGAACCTACCTATCTCACACAGTAACACAGCTTTGGACCTGCGCTATGGCCGGTGCTGTGGACCTGGTGCTGAGCACCTCACTGCACCCTCAGGGTGAGCACAGTACCCGCACAATGTGACGGTGTGTAGCTACTCTGTGCCAGTACAACACACGGTCAGTACCCCCTATCAGGCCGAAGTGCTGGGGGGGTGCACATGGTCAGTTCTCCCTACCAGGCCGAGGTGCTGTGGGGGTACATTCCCCATGGTGTGTATCTGTGGACAGCTGATTTGCATGTGCAGTGCATCATGGGTGTGACTGGCCCAATCCAACCCTGTGAAACTCCAGTAGCTGCTCACAGGCTCTGATAAACCATAGGCCATCACACGTACATCTGTTAGCATAATGCATAGGTGCAGGACACCCTACAAAGTCTGTAATATCAGATGCCCACACTGGTAAAAACACACGTATCCACGCACGTAAACAAACACGTACCCACTCACGTACCGACGCACAATTGTACGCGCGCAGCTACGCACGGAACTACGCACGCAACCTCGCACGTATCAACGTACGTGGCTAAGCACACTCCGAGGGTGTTTTTCTGACACCAATACTCAGCATAACGAAAAACATGCCTCCTCTTTCCCTCTGTAATGTGCAGGGTGATGCCTGGGACAGCCTTCTGCGTTAGGCACACTGGGGACTTGAACCCATGCTGCCTGTAACAGCGGTCAGTACCATAACCATTGTGCTACAGCTCTGTTTTAGTGCTTTGTGTCTGTACGTCTTCTTATGATTAACGCGCAGTAACGCGGCACGGCGCCCAGTAACGCTCGTTATGTTTTCTAACGCGCGGTAGTGGTGACAATGTACCGCCCATTCCTTATTTGGGGTTTCTTTCACTACCGCGGCTCCTAACGCGAATTGCACTAATGCACTTTAGTAAACATGCCCCTTAGATTGTAAGTCTGTCAAAATCAGGGATGTACCTGAATGGAACTCACCTTGAACTATGATTGGAAAGGTGTGAGGTAAAAAAAAAGATGACGTTTGAGTTTGTCAATGTGCTAAGGTCATTTCTTTAGAGGAAAATTGAGAAAAATTGAAAATATCTCCCTGACTGAGGACTGTGACATCAAGGAATCTGAACAGGAAGGTGTCGTATAATAAATACCTAGGAGTAGAAGAAGGAGCAATAATCATGCAAGAATTACTGAGAGAAAAGATTAGGAAATAATATTTATTGAAAAGTGCTTTAATATCACAAAATAATATACAAGCCATTAATCAGCTGGCAATTCCTGTATTCTCATACTGCTGTGGGATTGTAGACTGGCCTCTTAAAGATCTTGAAAAACTGGAGGTAATTTATAAGAACCAATATATACCAAGATTGTGCATCCCTAGAGCTAAAGAAGGACTGGGCTTCACAGAACGTGAGACCTACTTAACAGCGTTATTAGATCCAAATACACAAAAAGTGCTCAAATCTGAAACTAAAATCCAGAATCTGCCTCCATCATTAAACTTGAACATGATCCGATGAGTAGAAGGATGGGTATGAATCCACCAGCACATATAGGGAAGGAAGCAACAGAATTTGCAAACCAAAAAAAAAAATCTTCAAAGAATTAGATCTGCAAACAAGGAAAAAACAAGTGGCAACTACAGAACTACAGTGGGAAATATAAAATGTTACTCCAGGAACTATTTGTTGATCTAACTTGGAAACATGAGTGGTTAAGGAGCAGTGAACTGAAACCAAAGGATGAGAGCTGCAGCCCAGGGTAATGGATTATGGATGAGATGGCAAGCATTAAAAAAAATAGGCAAAACAGACTTATGTAGATTCTATAAGAAGGAGCTAGAAACAGTAACTCATCTCGTAGCTGACTGCAAAGTTCTGATGGTAGAAAATTTCAATGCAGAAAGGCATAATAAAGCAGCATGTCTCATCCACTGGAAACTTTTTTTTTTTTAAGTGCCCTCTAGTTAGTACTGACCTTGTGACCCAGCAGCCTCTGCGTTTTCTCAGCAATGTATAACCAAAAGTAGATTACAAGGCCTTTTCTTCTGAGGTAATGGAGGGTTAAGTGACTTAGCCAAGGTCACAAGGAGCACCAGTGGGAATTGAACCCTTGATCTTTTGGGTACCAGGCAGTTGCTCTAACCACTAGGCAACTCTTCCACTCTATAGCACTACAAAATCATTATACTAAAAAATCACTGTAACATCAATTGTGTGGTGAAAAGCTTTTATGATGACATTAAGATGACCTTTGGCTTTGACAAAGGTGCTAAGGCAACTTTTTTTTTTAGAGGAAAATTGAGTAAAATGGAAAATATCTTCCTGGCTGAGGGCTGTGACATCAAAGACCTTGAACAGGAAGGCATATATAAGTATCTCAAAGTAGAGGAAGGAACAACACTCAAGCAGAAATTACTGAGAAAAGATCATAAAGAATACTACAGGAGATTAAAATCATTATTGAAAAGTGCTTTAACATCACAGAATAAGATACAAGCCATCAATCAGTTGGCAATTCCTGTACTCTCATACAGCTTTGGGGTTGTGGACTGTCCTCTTAAAAATCTTTAAAAACTGGATGTGCGAACAAGAAAACTCCATGCCCATGAAATAATTTACAAGTATCAGTGCATGCCAAGACTGTACATCCCTACAACTGAAGATGGGCTAGGCCTAACAGAGATTGATTACACATATAGAGCTACTCTCATAGGCCTCCAGGTTTACCAAACTGCATCACTGGATCCAAATATACAAAAGATGCTGAGCTTTTAGTTTACATTTTAGAACTCAGCAGAGAGCTTTTATTTTAAATTTAAAACTAGCAGAGAGCTTCTAGTTTAAGTTTTTATTTATTTTTTTATTTATACAATTTCAATTATATATCCAAATATTGAATGAGAAAGAAAAATTAAACTGAAAAATCATTAGGCAATTGAAAAAAAAAAGAAACAAATACAAAACATTTGTAGTCCTCTAACAACAAAGGAGCAATAACAGGTAATAAACCAAACACAGGAATATCACAATACTAGCGATTGGTTAAAAGATAGAAAGCAGAGGGTAGGGCTAAATGGCCAATTTTCCCAATGGAGAAAGGTGAATAGTGGTGTACCCCAGGGATCTGTGCTGGGTCCGCTGCTTTTTGACATATTCTTAAATGACCTGGAAAGTGGAATGACAAGTGAGGATATCAAATTTGCAGATGACACAAAACTATTTAAAGTTGTTAAAACCCAGGAGGATTGTGGAAAATTGCAAGAGGATCTTGATAAATTGGAAGACTGGGCATCAAAATGGCAGATGAAATTTAATGTGGAGAAGTGCAAGGTTATGCACCTAGGGAAGAACAACCCAAACTATGGTTACAGGATGCAAGGTTCCACATTAGGAACCACCACCCAGGAAAAAGATTTAGGCGTCATTGTGGATACCTTGTTAAAACCCTCGGCCCAGTGTGCAGCGGCGGCCAAGAGAGCAAATAGAATGCTAGGTATGATAAGGAAAGGAATGGAAAATAAAACAAAAGATATTATAATGCCTCTATATCGTTCCATGGTGAGACCGCACCTTGAATATTGTGTGCAATTCTGGTCGCCGTATCTTAAAAAGGATATAGCGATTTTAGAAAAGATTCAGAGAAGAGCCACCAAAATGGTAAAGGGGATGGAAGGCTACTCCTATGAAGAAAGGCTAAAAAGGTTGGGGCTCTTTAGCCTGGAGAAGAGACGGCTGAGGGGAGATATGATAGAAGTCTATAAATTAATGAATGGAGTGGAATGGGTAAACGTAGATCGATTGTTTACCTTATCAGAATATGGAAAGACTAGGGGACATGCAATGAAGCTACAGGGTAAACTATTTAAGACTAATAAAAGAAAATATTTTTTCACTCAACGTGTAATCAAACTCTGGAATTTGTTACCGGAGGATGTAGTAAAGGCTGTTAGTGTAGCTGGGTTTAAAAAAGGTTTGGACAAGTTCCTGGAGGAAAGGTCCATAAACCATTATTAAGAAGGGACCCAGGATATCAATGCTTGAACCAGTACAAGCATTGTGGAACCTGTGTCCCTTGGGGAAACTGCTAGGTACGTATGACCTAGATTGGCCACTGTTGGAAACAGAATGCTGGGCTTGATGGACCTTGGTCTGACCCAGTACGGCATATCTTATGATCTTATGTTCTTATGTTCTTATGTAACACCCCAACGTATCAGAACTCAGCCGGCCTTAGCCAGTAACATTCTCAGGAGACTCCACCACTTGTGCGGAGTCCTCTCTATACACAAGAAACTGTAGCAATTGATTTGGCTCAAAGAATACACAATGTAGTTCTCTTAGTAACCACCTCTAAAGATAACTTCAAAAAGACAATTAAATTCTCCATGTCAGGGGGTCAAGCCACTCTGGTGCCTCCCTCAGACCCCAGAACAGGGACAGATATTGGGCCCAAACTATCAGACATACAACATCTCCAGTGAACCTTAATACTTCCCCCAGATATTTCCACACCATGTCCACAGGTGATATAATCGAACATCTAGGGAAGTTCAAGAATCTTAAATTATTCCTCCGAACTTGATTTTCTAAAAACAGGACCTTCCTACTCAAAACTTCCTTGTTCTTTAACTGAGCAGCATTTGCAGTTTGGAGACCTTTGAGGGGCTTCTTCCAGGGCTCCCAGTCTGGCAGTATGGTCAATCACCGCAGTTTCACAGCTCACAGTCCTTACCAAAACTTGATCCACTTGAGCTTTAAAGCTACTTGCATAGTTGGCCAAAGAGGAGTCCACAGACTTGATTGGGTCCCACAGCACATCGAGCGTGATTACAGCTGGTCTTACAGCTATTGCTCTATAATTTCCTCAAGCTGGAGATTCCAGTGGCACTTCAGAGAATGCCGTTGACTCTGAGGGCAGCTCCACTACCAAGGATACATCAGGGGAAGTTCCTCTTGAGGCCCTTTGCCCCACCTCAGGTAGCTCCAGATACAGCAGTGGTGGGGCTGTTTGTAGCTTGGGGCTCAGCAATGCCCCACTGAGACTGGCGTCCAACAATCCCATGCCAGACTGGGCCATGGAGACCTGTTGTACTGGGGTTACTGATGCAAAAAATGGTAGGGTCGACTGCAGCAGTGCCTTTCAGCATGGACACGGACACCAACACTGGGGCTTTCCCCTTCCTCTTCTGAGGCATGGGAAATGTTGCAGGAAATCTCTCACCGCACTGCTCTCAGAACAACTGCTGCCGCCGCCATTTTGCTCCTCCGCCCCAATCCTAGTTTAAGTTTAAAACTTGGTCAGGGCCTAGTATCAGCAGAAATCTTTAATCTAAATCAAATCAGAGTATAACTTAGCATAAAAGGAAAAATAGGATCAATATTCTTTGAACAGTAAGGAATAAATTGTTCTAGAGACCTTTACAAGGAAGCCTTCTAGATAGGGGGCAAGAGACTTGTGAAATTGTTTTAAATAGGCGTTGAAGCCAAGTGACAGATTAAAGGGGCAATGTGAAAGGCTCCTTCTCAAAGCAAGGGCTATGTGAATCACCCAGGAAATTGTCTGCAGATTACCTTAGAAGCAAAGGTCTGGGACCTGTGTATCAAGCCTACTAAATGTTAGTTCCCTCCCACCCATCCCAGGCATAATCTTAGCTTTATAGGGTCTTAGACCTATTAAAGCGGGAGGGGTATTAAAATTCACTTCCAGGTTCATCTGGTTATCCTCACCAGAAATAGATGAATTAAGGCCCTGAAATGAATCAGTCCTGAGGTGAACAAAGTCCTTAAATTTATTTGGTATAGTTGTATTAGTACAAGTATCCCTAGTAACTTCAAACAACTTAAATAGCTAAACAAAACTTTCAAGCTAAGATACAGACAGGGGTTCTGCAGCAAAATGGGGGTTATGCAGTCTTTTGCATTGAGTGTCACATGTACGATTTTCTCCCAGTTGATGAGGGGTCTTATGTGTGCACTTGATACAAAGAGCTCTTTGCCCTCAGGGAAAGAGAGAGATCTCTGGAAGCTAGAGTAGCAGACTTTGAGGACAAAAGGAAGTCAGAGAGATACATAGACAAGACCTAGGGGAATGTAGTATTGAAGCCCCACCTCCAGTCTGGCAGCGTCTCAGTTGTCATGGAGGAGAGAGATCACGTGATAGGAGAACATCGCATTGGTGAGGCAGGAAGTGATCCTGTAGATAGGACCTATCCACCAGAAGATGTAAAACCCTCTTGCACCAAGAAGGTTTCTCCAGGACCATATGCCCATGAGGGAAACTTTAGATGTCCATAATAGTGGGTGATTCAATCATTAGGCATGTAGATAGCTGAGTGGCTGGTGGAGATGAGCATTGCCTGTTAACATGCCTCCCTGCTGCAAAGGTAGCAGACCTCATGCACCACCTAGACAAGGTTTTAGATAGTGCTGGGGAAGAGTCTGCTGCCTTGGTACATGTTGGTAACAATGACATAGAAAAATGTGGGAGGGAGGTTCTGGAGGCCAAATTTAGGGTTTTAGGTAGAAACTTGAAATACAGAACTTTCAGGGTGGCATTCTCTGAAATGCTTCCTGTGCCATGTGCAAGATCCAAAAGGCAGGCGGAGCTACAGAGTCTCAATGCGTGGATGAGACAGTGCAAAGAAGAGGGTTTTGGATTTGTTAGGAACTGGGCAACATTCTGGGGAAGGGAGGGGCTCTTCTGAAGGAATGGGCTCCACCTCAACTAGGATGGAGCCAGGCTGCTGGCATTAACCTTTAAAAAGGAGACAGAGCAGCTTTTAAACTAGATAATAGGGGAAAGCCAACAGTGGCCCAAGGGCGCATGGCTCAGAGGAATGTATCCTTGAAGGATACTAGCAAAAGAAGGAAGTTAGGGCATGCCATAGAGAGGTTCCAATAAAGATAAAAGTAACCCTAGATGCCCTTAAGTACAGAGCTAAAATATTCCAAATTACCCCTATCAACTGATAACCAATTAATATGAATGAAATGCAGCATCTAAAATGTCTGTATGCAAATGTTAGAAGTCTGAAAAATAAGATGGGAGAGTTAGAATATATAGCTATAAATGAGAGGTCAGATATGATTGGTATCTCAGAGACCTGGTGGAAAAGGAGGACAACCACTAGGATACTGTGATACCTGGGTAAAAATGATATAACAATAATAGAGTAGATCAAATTGGTGGAGACGTTGCACTCTATGTTAGAGAGGGCATTGAGTCACATAGGGTTAAAGTTTTGCAGGAAACAAAATATGCTGTAGAATCTCTATGGATAGAAATTCCACATAAAAAGGGAAGGCAATGAGAGTGGGGGTGTACTACCGACTGCCTAGCCAGAATGAATAGATGGATGATGAAATGCTGAAAGAAATCTGGGAAGCTAACAAAAGTTACAATCAGAGATTTCAATTACCCGAGTATTGACTGGGTCAGTGTCACAGTAGGGCATGGTAAGGAATAAAGTTTCTAGATAAATAAATGACTGCTTCTTGGAGCAGCTGGTTCATGAACCAACAAGAGGGGAAGCTATTTTGGACCTAGTCCTTAGTGGCATGCAGGATCTGGTGCAAGAGATAAGGGTGTTGGGGCCACTTGACAACAGTGATCATAGCATGATCGCATTTGATGTAATAAATGAAAGAAAGATGTCAAGGAAATCCACAGTACTCCCATTTAACTTTCAAAAGGGAGATTGATAAAATGAGGAAAATAGTTAAACAAAGACTAAGAGGAGCAGCTACAAAGGTTAAAGATCTACATAAACATGGTCATTGTTTAAAAGTAGTATCTTTGAAGCCCAGAATGGGTGTCTTGCACGCTTTAAGAAAAGTAGAAGGAAGGTGAAAAAACTGCCAGCATGGTTTAAAGGTGAGGTCAGAGAGGCTGTTGCTGCCAAAAAAGCATCTTTCAGGAAATGGAAAAAAGAGCCAAATGACGAAAACGGGAAACAACATAAACAATAGGCAAGTTAGAAGCAAGGCACTGATAAGGCAGGCAAAGATAGAATTTGAGAAGAAGCTTGCTATGGAAGCAAAAATGCATAATAAAACCTTTTTTCAAGTATATTTGCAGCAAAAAACCTGTGAGAGAGTCAGTTGTACCATTGGATGATAAAGGGGTGCTAAGTGAGGACAAGCCCATAACCGAGAGACTGAATGAATTCTTCACTTTGGTCTTTACTGAGGAAGATGTAGGGAAGTTATTCATGCCTAAAATGGCATTTAAAGGTGATGTATCAGAAGAATTGAAAGAAATATTGATAAACCGGGAAGATGTATTATAATTCTTTGATAAGCTGAAGAACAGCAAATCACATGGACCGGATGGTATACATCAGAGGGTGTTGAAAAAGCTGAAAAGTGAGATTGCATACATGCTATTGCTAATCTGTGACTTATCATTAAAATCATCTGTAGTACCTGAAGAGTGGCAAATGGCCTATGTAATGCCAATATTTAAAAAGTGTTCCAGGGGTGATCAGGGAAACTACAGAAAGGTGAGCCTGACATCCGTACCGTGAAAATGGTAGAAACCATTATAAAGAATAAAATTACTGATAATGTATATAATCATGGTTTAATGGGAGAAAGCCAACATGGATTTAGCCAAGGAAGGTCTTGTCTTACTAATCTGTTATATATATATTTTTTTTTTTTATTAAAGCATTTTGTGGTACAACCAAAAACATCATCATTCAGCATACAACATAACCATAAGAGAATCCGAACAAAGAACACACATCTTAAAAAACAACACAAGAACAAAACCCCTCCCACCCCCCGACACCTCACAAACCTCTTGACCTAGCCAGATTAGCCTAAGGTAACATCGGTAATAGTAGTAAAGCGATCCAGGGCGGCCCACCTGTCCGCCAGGTTCCCTCTCCCACCCAGGAAGTGTGATTTTTCATATGCTCTTTCGTACCTGCTATATAAACATATTTGATTCCACCATTTACCCCAATGCAATTTCGAGGAATCATTCCAAACACATAAGATTTCTTTTATGGCAACTGCCAGCATAAAGTTCAGTATAAAAAAATGCTCTTTGTCCACTCCTGGGATTTCAACCAGGGACCGCAACGCAATTATGCGCCAGTACAGGGGGAAAGAGAAACCCACCACCTTCTGGATTCTTTCCCATACAGGAACCCAAAAACCCTGAACATAGGGGCACTCCAGGAACATGTGACTCATCGTGCCGGGAGCCCTCTGACATGACCAGCACTGAGACGTTTTCTCGGGTTTCCATTTAGCCAGCTTCAGCGGCGTAATATACGCCCGGTGGGCGAAAAAAAACATAGACTGTGTAAGGGAGGCCGATCTCGAGGAGCGGACTATAGGGCCCCACATTAGATTCCAGGCTGGGAGACTCAAAATACAGTCAGTTTCGTCCTCCCAGATCTTCCATAAGCCCATAGCTTGCTCCGAGTAGAAGTCCCTGAAAAGTGCATAAAATCTAGATGTGCCACCTCTCTGCGTGCAGAAATCCGTTACGAGGCTTTGTAGACCCCAAGACTCAGCAAGCTCTCGAGGGTGCACCTTCAGCTGGGCTAAACAGTGCCGGAGTTGAAGATATTGAAAGAAGCAAGTAGAAGGTAACTTAAACTCCCCTTGTAGCACATTGAACGGCTTCCAGCCGCCATCCCTGATCAGTTGGCCCAACGACCAGATACCACATCGCTGCCAGGCCGGCCACGCAAAAGAAACTTTATTGATCTTGAGGACCGGGTTATGCCAAAGAGGGGCTTGCATCGAGAAAGGATTCTTATTTGCGATTAGAGGAAGCAGCCTTTGGAATGCACGCTGTGTCGTGATAACCACCTGGCCCACTTTAGAAGCAGTAGGGTGCCTCATACTCATGCACAGCTGCACCGGACACGGGTGTAGCAGCCGTTCCTCGAGAGACAGCCTAATTGGCTTTAGCACAGGGGCAGTTCCGGCGCCCCATAGACCACCCTGCTTCAACACCGCCACAACATGGTACCATTGGAAGTCCGGGAACTGCACCCCTCCATTCTGTTTGTTTGCTTTCAATTTCTTAAGCGCAATTCTGGGCGTCTTCCCCTTCCAAAGAAAGACACTTAGGGTCCGCTCCACCTTCTTGTAGACCTCTGCAGAGAAAAAGATAGGTATCATCCCAAGAATATAGTTTATCTTAGGAACAAGTACCATCTTGATCGACTCCAGCCGGCCCCACCACGTAAGGTGCAGAGGCGACCATTTCAAGGTAAACGACCGTGCTATTTCCTTTATCTTCGCAGCATTCAGCTGCACAGTCTCTTCCAACGGGGTCGAAAATTGTACTCCAAGATATTTTATTGCCGACCCAGCCCATTGGAACGGAAAATCCTGGATCAAGTTGCTATGCGCCTTCTTGTTGAGAGGGAAGGCCACGGATTTTGACCAGTTTACCTTGCAACCAGAAAAACGAGCGTACTGGTCAATCACTTGAAGAAGGGGAGAGATAGAAGTAGGACGCAGGAAAAACAGGAGGTCATCAGCGTAGGCGGAGAGCTTGAGGTGCAGGTCAGCAACTTCAAGGCCCCTGATATCCATCGTCTGCCGCACAAGCAGCGCTAGCGGCTCCAATGCCAGATTAAACAATAGAGGGGACAACGGGCAACCTTGACGCGTACCTCTGTGTAAGGTGAAAGGTCTAGATAGTGCTTGATTGGTATAAATCCGAGCAACGGGTTGGGTATACAAGGGACGAATCATTTCCACGAAACTCGTTGGTATCCCAAACCACTCCAAGACAAGGAATAAGAAGGGCCATTCTAGCCTGTCAAAGGCCTTCTCCGCGTCCAGAGATAACCCGATGAAGGGATTTTCAGTTTGCTCTGCCAGACCAATGACATTGCACAAAAGGCGGGCATTATCTGCCGTCGACCTCCCAGTCACAAAGCCGCATTGATCAGGATGTATGAGGTGATGCAATATCTTGTTCAGCCGACTAGCCAGTATAGCAGCATAAAGTTTGTAGTCCGCATTTAGAAGTGAGATGGGTCTGTAACTGCCCACCAGTTTTGGATCCTTTCCAGGCTTCTCCAAAACGACCACAGTGGCCTCCGCAAAGGCCCCAATGGCCGTACCTTGAACTTGGAGTAGTTGAAAATATTGCAACAGAAAGGGGGAGATTTCTTTCGCAAATAGTTGGTAAAATTCAGTCGGGATACCATCCGGGCCTGCTGCCTTGCACCCTTGCAAACCTGAAAGGACATCTTCGAGCTCCCGCTGTCCCAAAGTCCTTTCCATCTCGGCAGCCTGTTCAGGGCCCAGTGTCGGATGTTCGATCTGTCGTAACCACTCTCTCATACTGGGGAGATCACTTACCACCTCAGAAGTGTACAAGGAATTGTAAAAGCACCTGAACTCTTCAAGTATCTCTGAGTTTCCAGTCAGCTGGGTATTGTGTTCATCCGTTAAGGCAACCACATGCGTCTTCTCTCGCTTAGGCCTCAAGCTCGTTGCAAGCAGTTTGCCCGATTTATTCATCTCCACATGGTAGCGAGCCCGCTGGGCAAAAGAGTGCTGTTCCACTTCTCTACTAATCGCAGCGTTATATTGGAATCTTAGTTTCTGCAACCGGGTAAGAACCGAAGAGCTGAAGTGCCGATGCAGTATTCGTTCGCCAGCCCTGATCTGCTGATCAAGGGATTTCAATTCTTCCTTGGCTTTCCTTTTGACTGCTATATTGTAGCTGGTGACCTTCGCTCTTATGGAGGCCTTAAAAGCTTCCCACCAAGCCCATACAGAGGTGTCTTCTGATCGATTAATATCGAAAAACTCTTTTATCTCTTGCCTGATGAATTGTTTGAAGGCCTCATCCGCCAAAAGGTGCCGCGGGAAAAAACCATCCACCAGACGAGATCGGAGACAGCGAGATATCCAAATTGAGTGTTATGGCGGCATGGTCAGAGACATGAGTACTTAAGATCTCCGCATCGGGAATGTCTTTGACCAAAGATCTAGATATGAGAAAGAAGTCAATCCGTGAGTGAGACGCATGAGGAAAGGAGAAAAAAGTAAAATCTTTTTCAACGGGGTGCAAAATCCTCCAGATATCCACCAGCCCATTTTCCTCCATGATGGACTCTAGGACCTCTAGGGCTCTATTTCTTCTGGACCTTCGGCAGGGCTGGCTGTCAGTCAAGGGGTCCAGGACCATGTTAAAGTCTCCGCCCAGCACAATGGGGGAGGAGGGGTAGTCCAGGAGCAGCTCTGCCAGGCCTTGAAAGAAGTTAGGACTGTCACAATTGGGCGCATATACATTGAGGAATACTATTTGTTTCTGGTCGATGGTTACCTGAGCACTTGCCCACCTCCCTTCCGGGTCAGCTCTGAGCACTTGACCTTGAGCCTTCTTGGTCTTATTGATTAAGATTGCTACCCCATTTTTCTTCCCAACTGCTGCAGCATGAGATACCAGGTCATACTTGCCCAAACCCAATTTCACCGTCTCAGCAGCAGAAAGGTGGGTCTCCTGCAACATCACTACATCCGCTCCTTGCTTGTAACAATAAGTAAGGATCTTTTTACGTTTGGCAGGGTGCTTTATGCCCTTTACATTCAGGGACAATACCTTAAGAGAGAGCATTTGACCAAGAATATTGGGGGACCCCCACGCCTAAGATCGCTTTATAAACACAGGCCTGAATCAAACGAAAAAATGTCTGAGATTTGTAAGGTGTCATTGAACCCTCTGCATTGCAGAAACTACCATCTGGGTGAGCCATGGTAGGTCCACAAGTGACAGTCTGGTAACCCCTTCCCCACAGCAGAGATATAATAGAAAAACAGTACAACAATAAACCCCAACTCCACCACATAATCACATCATCCACATATAGGTATCACTCATTTACCCCAAATACCTCCCAGCAGCCCCCAACGGGACGAAACATGAGGGAACAGGTAGCAAATGCAAACATGGAGAATCACATTACAATACTCATCATTGCCCCCGAACTTTCCCCCAATTACGAGACCCGAATAAAGATACAGAAACCCATGAGAGATCAGGAGAGATATAACCCTACTCCTCATGAGACTACCACCGCCTGTACAAGCGGGAGACTCATGCAAAGGTGAAAAGTACCTGAGTACATAAGACAGTGAAAGCAGTAAAGTCCCACGAGTCATTGCATTTTCAGAGCTTCATGCTCCTCGAGAAACTGTAAGACTGCAGCCGGATCATCATATGACTGGGTGCTGTTGTTATAAGTAACCTTGAGGCGAGCAGGATAAAAAAGGCCAAATCGCACCTGTAAACGCTGAAGCCTGGGTCGGAGAGCCAAGAACTGCCTCCGCTTGTCCGCTGTGGCTTTACAAACATCAGGGAAAAATGACAGCTTGCTGCCCTCAAACTCCCATACCAATTGCCGTTTAGCCGCGGTCATGATTTGCAGGACTTGCTGGTGTCGAAGCAGACAGAAAATCACTGGCCGTGGAGATTTCCCGCTCGATGGTCTCTGCGACGGCACTCTATGAGCGCGCTCTATTTCTAGGCTCCCAGCAAACTGCACTTTCAGCAAGGCAGGAAGCAGTTTCCCCAAGAACGTGAAGAGATCCGGGCCTTCCGCTCCCTCAGGCAGCCCCACCAGCCGGATATTATTTCGCCGATTTTGGTTGCTCAAATCCTCGATCTGGAGCTCGAGGCACTCCATGTGCTTACACAGCTTAGGTAAGGATTTAATCTTTTCCCCATGCGCCGCAATAGCAGTATCGGCTTTGTCCATGCGCTCAGAGAGGCCTTGGAAACGCGCTTTCAAATCTCCTAACTCCGATTGCACTCTTCCCAGCGCATCGCCGTTGGCCATCACCAGGTCCTTAACCGCCCGGATTTCCCCGAGTAGCTCCCTCATACCATCTCCCGGGTCTCGAGAGGCCGCCATCTTTTGGGGCGAGAGCGGGTCAGACTTCGGCCTTTTGGAGCCCGAATTAACTGCCGCGGCGAAATCCAATTTGGTTGGCTTTCCCCCTGCCATAGCGCCGGTACCTTCAGACGCCGATCCAGAGGTTTTGGGCAACTCAGAAGGGGAAAGTTGCACTATCCTTCCAGGAATCTTACCGGGGGATAACAGCGCTTAAAGATTAAGCTGCCATCTTGCTTCCCTGCAGGCTCCGCCCCCCCTAATCTGTTATATTTTTTGAAGGTGTGAATAAACAGGTAGACAAAGGTGAGTTGGTTGATATAGTGATCTGGATTTTCAGAAAGCTTTGACAAGGTCCCTCATGAGAGACTCTTGGTGAAATTAAAAAGTCATGGGATTGGAAGCAGTGTAGTATTGTGGATCAGGAACTGGTTAAAAGATAGAAAGCAGAGAGTAGGGCTAAATGGCCAACTTTCTCAATGGAGAAAAGTAAATAGTGGAATACCGCATGGATATGTGCTGGGCCCACAACTTTTAACATATTCATAAATGACCTAGAAATGGGAATAATAAGTGAGGTGTTCAACTTTGAAGATGACACAAAATTTTTCAAAGTTGTTAAAACCCAAGAGGATTGTGAAAAATTGCAAGAGGACCTTGATAAATTAACATAGAAACACAGAAAAATGATGACATAAAAAGACCACATGGCCTATCTAGTCTATCCTTCCATATCAGCAACTACAACTGTCCCCTTTTTTTCCTTTAGAGATTCTCTGTGTTTGTCCCATGCTTTTTTAAATCCAGATACTGTCCTCATCTCTACCACTTCCACTGGGAGACTATTCCATGGATCCACCACTCTTTCCGTAAAGAAACGTTTCCGCATATCACTCCCGAATCTATCCCCTTTCACCCTCATCCCATGTCCCCTCATAGTAGAACTTACTTTGAAAATTGGAAGACTGGACATCCAAACGGCAGATGAAATTTAATGTGGACAAGTGCAAAGTTATGCATCTAGGAAAGAACAACCCAAACTTTGGATACATGATGCAAGGTACCGGCTTAGAAACCACCACCCAGGAAAAAGATTTAGGTGTCATTGTGGATAATACATTGAAACTCTTCGCCCAGTGTGCAGTGGTGGCCAAGAAAGAAAATAGAATGCTAGGAATCATAAGGAAAGGAATGGAGAATAAAACCAAGGATATTAAAATGCCTCTATATCATTCCATGGTGCGACCACACCTTGAATATGGTGTGCAATTCTGGTCACCATATCTTAAAAAGGATATAGCAGAATTAGAAAAGGTACAGAGAAGAGCCACCAAAATGGTAAAGGGGATGGAAGGATACCCCTATGAGGAAAGGGTTAAAAGGTTATAGCTCATCAACTTGGAAAAGAGAAGGCTGAGGGGAGATATGATAGAGGTCTATAAATTAATGGATTGAGTGGAACAGGTTAATGTAGATCGATTGTTTATGCCATCAAAAAATAGAAAGACTAGAAGACACGCAATGAAGCTACAATGTAACCCGTTTAAGAATAATAATAGAAAATATTTTTTATTCAACATGTATCCAAACTCTGGAAATTGTTACCGGAGGATGTAGTAAAATCTGTTAGTGTAGCTTGGTTTAAAAAGGTTTGGACAAATTCCTGGAGGAAAGGTCCATAAAACATTATTAAAGAGGACCCAGGAAATCCACTGCTTGCCCTGGGATAAGCATTGTGGAACCTGTGTGCCTTTTTGGAACCTGCCAGGTACTTGTGACCTGGATTGGCCACTGTTGGAAACAGGATACTGGGTTTGATGGACCTTGGTATGACCCAGTATGGCATTTCTTAGGTTCTTATGTTCTTAATGCTAAATGTCCAGAATCTGTCTCCATCATCAAACTTGGACAAGCATACACAGGGAAGGAAGTAACATAATTGCAAAACAAGAGAATCAACTTTTCAAGAAATTAGATCAACAGACAAGGAAAAACAAATGGCAAATGTACAAATATAGTGGAAATACAGAGTGTTACTCCAGGAATCCTTTGTCGATCACGAACGGACACATGAATGGTTAAGGAGAGGTGAACTGAAACCAAAGGATGAGAAGTTGATAGTTGCAGCCCAGGAGAGCGGCTTACGGATGAGATGGTTTACAGCGAGGATTGAAAAAACTGGCAAAAAAGAGTCATATGTCGATTCTGTGGGAAAGAGCTGGAAACAGTGACTCACCTCATAGCTGGCTGTGAAGTTCTGATGGCAGAAAATTTCTTTTTTTTTTTGAAACTTTTATTTTCATTTTACAACAAGCAAACGAAACAACAAACCAAAGGAGACAAATACAAATATACACATAAGGAAAGCAACCCCAATTACCCCCCACCCCTAAGCTTCTTCTCTGGAACTGAGGAGTATCATCAAAGAGGCGTATACATATAGCAGTGATTGTACATCCAAACAAACAAAAGAGTATCAGCAATATAGACTGATCAGGTGAAATAGATTTAAACAGTCAGATGGGAGCAGTTAGCATTTTAAACATAATCGTGGAGTATCCTCCATTCAGACAAATAATAAATGGTCTGAACGGAGAGACCAACAGATGAGATAGTTGTTCATATTTACTATATAGACTGACAGGATGCCACCATTCATTGAAATTAAGAGGGGACCTATTTTTCCCCCAGTATTTTCCAGTAATATTAGGGTACCGGGCATGCAAACATAATATAAGTTAGTATGTGAATGGCCGTGTGGCATATCCAAAATCTGGTGCTCTGGGTAGCGGTCATTTGACTAACCTATCAGGAGTATAGAAACTTCGGTGGATTGAAAGAAAAAGTATCTGAGTAAGTGAGGGGGATCGAGAGATCCATGTCAACCTGCTCCAGGCTGGGCTCCCATGCTCCGGGGTCAAAGCTACATGCAACTCCCACTCCCAGAATTTCGGCGCTGTCTAAGCGCATTGATGGATAATGGGAGTGAGGGGAGAAGCAGCCTCCATATATCTGCTAGCGCAAAATCTGTTATCAAAGCAGTAAAAGAATCAAGACTCTTGGGTGGACCACTCGTTCTAGGCGGCAGCCAAGCTGTCAAGGGCTCAAGTACTTGGTTGAATCGCCGCCGAGCATTAATGGAGGGCTGGCAAATGCCTGTGCTAACTGCATAATACTTGCATAATGAACAGGATTATCCACATTCGGAGCATAAATACCGATACACGTAAATTACAGTCTCAACCTGAAGGTGTGCACGGGCCCACCTACCCTCCTTATCAAAGCTAACATCCATTACAATAGCTTGCAGAGACTTCTTAACCAAAATGGCTACCCCACACCGCTTGGAAACAGCTGAAGAGCAGGCAGTCGCCATATTAGGCGTGGTATTAAGTTTCTATGCCGCAGCGGAATTGAAATGCATTTCCTGAAGAAACATTAAAGTAACATGCTCATGATTAAGATAGCTAAGGATTTTCTTTCTTTTGATTGGACTATTAATGCCGTTTACATTTTATGAGAAGATCTGACACAAGGCCATCAAGAAAGATTAGAAATTCTGAGAAAGAACACAATAATGCACACAATTTCCCAATGTCCCTCATCTTAACTCTGTATGACTGTGCACATAACATAATAATCAATGAGTTAATGAAAATCATGGAAACGCCCCATGTAAAAATAAGCACCGAGGTGCACCAGAGAAGAAGCTAAACCCCAGAAATTACTGGCGACCTAATGTCTGCGGGGAGAAACTCCAGAGAGGGCCCAAGCTAAAACATATAACCTGTGAAACTATGCATGTTTCGAATCCCACCGAGGTGCACATCATGGAGGGATAGAAGGCCGAGAAAATTATAGATAGAAAGAAAAGTCCAGGCAGTCTCTATTCCAGGCTGGGGTCACCGCGTCGGGCCGTTCAAGATGGCGGGCAAATCCGGCGAATTACAGATCAAGATTGTTGAATCATAGTGGTTGGATTAGCGCATCTGATCTGCGTTATTCGGAGTCCAAAAACATTGCTAGTAGATCGGGATCTGCGAACGTTATGGCAGGGTTATGGAGAGTCACTCTGAGCTTCACTGGATATATTAGGCCAAAGTGAGCCTGTAGTAATTGAAGTCCAGGGCGAGAAGCAAGGAGTCTCCTCCGTCGGTCAACTGTGGACTTTACCACGTCAGGGGAAAAGAAACTTTATGACTTTCAAATTCAAGATGATAGTTCGCCCGGGCAGCAGTGCGAATTTGCTCTACTTACTGGTATCGCAATAATCGAAAATTGAGAGCCCGAGGGGTCGTCCGATTGAGCGCCATATTAGCAGGAACACGATGCGCTCGGTCAGTCTCCAGATCTCTGTAAATAATAATCTTTAGCAAGAGAGGGAGAGTTATGACCAAGAATTCTCGCATGTCTCCTGCTCTCACATCTTCCGGTACTCCAATGAGCCCCATATGGTTGCAACCAGCTCGATCATTGCTATCCTCCTGCTCTTTTCGAAAATTCTGTATCATACGCTCAGCCTTGCCCAATTTCACCAAGCGCACCGCGTGCGAGTCAAGGACCTCCGCCATGTTGTCCTGTCGTAATGGGAGACTTTCGAGCCGGTTCTGAAGTGTGCCAAAGTCTTCACGCATGGTTCGGAGCGCCGCTCCGTTGGACTGTACCAGCTCCTTCACACCGCGTATCTCCTCCAAGATCCCCTGTAGCGTTGCGGGGTTTTCCCAAAGTAGGGCCATCTTTTGTGGGGAAGAACTCTGTTTTGGAGCGTTTTCCGTGTGAAGAAGAGGGAGACCCGAGGTCCAGTCGCACTGGTTTGTGGCCCGCCGTTCCCCCCAAGGCACCCCGGTAAGTTCAGAGCAAAAAATGAAATGTATGCAGGTATTAATTCAGGATTCTGAGTAGGCCTCTCGGGAGCTTCAACGCGAAGCGTCTATCCCGCTGGACATCAGGCTCCGCCCCCCGATGGCAGAAAATTTCTGTACAGAAAGGCAAAATAAAGTAGCACGCCTCATCCACTGGAAACTCTGTAAGCACTACAACATCACTGTGCCTGAAAAGCACTGGGATCATGACCCTAAAAGAATTACAGAGAATGAGGAGGTTATGATCACCTGGGATGCTCCCATTCCAACTGATAAAAAGCTGGATGCAAGGAAGATGGATATAGTGCTAAAGGAGAAAAACACCAGAATGGCATTGTTTGTAGAGTTGTCAGTTCCAAGCGACTACTCTGTGAATCACGTTAAGAGGGAGAAAATCTTCAAGTACCACGAAATGCAGTTCGAGCCCAAGAAAAGGTGGCAGAAAGATACCAAGTGCCACCGGCTTAATTAAGAGGAATTTTCAAGCACACCTTGATAAATTATCCATATATATAAAATCTTACAAACTCTGAAGAGAGGCTCTCTTTGGCATGATGCCAAGTACTATGCTGAGCATTAGCAGTAAACTTGAGAGACTGAGATCTTACGCTACGTTCCCTGGCTTAGAAGTGGTTCATGACTGTCATGGTATGCGGAGAATTTACCCATTTGTAGAAACTGCCCCAAGAGAAATTACAGAGAATGAAGAGGCTATGGTTGCCTGAGATACTCCCATTCAAACTGAAAAAAAGCTGGATGCAAGGAAACTGGACATACCAGTAAGGGGAAAAAAGATCAGAATGGCATTGATCATAGAGACGGCAGTCTCCATGTAATTATTCTGTGAATTGTGTTGAGAGAGGGAGAAGATTCTCAAGTACCAAGAAATGCAGTCAGAGACAAAGAAAGATGCCAAAAGATATAGAAATATTTCCCACCACTAAGAGGAATTTTCAAGCACATATTGATAAATGTTACATCTTATGAATTCCAGAAGGAAGCTCTTTGGCAAGTATGACACCGAGCATTAGCAGTACATCTGAAAGACTGAGATCATACTTCACCTACCCTGGCTTAAGAGTGAGGTTCATTACTGTCACGTATGTACAAAACTAACGGATTTGGAGAAATTGCCCCCCCTAAGGTTTTCACCATGCGGATGAAAAGATGACTGCAATATCGACAGGTTGACAACTGGAATGTAATGTACTCTTAGCAATGACCATATCAAAAACAGCCCTACAAAGAGTGTCCTATGCCTATGTACAAATGCTCCCTTGATTCTCTCCAGAACCGTGGGCCCTTAAGTGTCAAAGACAATAACTGAAAAGGAAATGGCATAAATGTTGCCTAGATAGGTCCAACTGTAGAAAACACGTGACAATGCACCTCCAACCTTAACAGTAGCCAGAAAACCAGGGTCGGCTCAAGGCAATCTGCTGCCTGAGGTGAAGGATGAGATGCCCCCCCCCCCCCATAGAGGTGGGCAGGGCTTTTTCAGAGTTCTTGAACCAGGGACTGAACCAAACCAAAAAGCCAATTAGATTATATGAAGGAAATGCACACCAAGGAACTAAAAGAGAGCGAGAACCAACAGCACAGTTTATAAAACCAAATTATATTTTTATTTTGTTGTTATAAACTGCGTTATGATTCTTGCTTTTTCTTTTTCATCATATATTTTGCATCCACAGTGGTGCAGAGCAGAACCAGGACATTCATCCACAGAACTCAATATCTTAAAAAAAAAATAAAAAAAAAATCGAATTCTGATCATCTAACAACAAACATTCTCCGGTACCAGGTATATTGTGAAATAATACAAAACACTACAACAAAGACCACATCTACCATACCATATCAGCACCAACTTCCAAAACTCACATAAGGACGCCATGTAAAAAAAGGTCACTGCAAATACTTCAGTGTGCCCTGGAACATCCATACACCTATTTGAAAAGCCGAACAAGTCAAATTAATACAGTACTGTATAGATCTTTATGTACAAACTCCATGTTAACAGAACACCTGGCCTCAGTCACACACTCAGAACACAGACCACCACCAAGTACAGAATAAGTAACCACAATCTAAAGTAAAAATAAAAATATGTAGACAAAATTTAAACTGAAACCCCAAGAAGCCAGAGTCCACATGCAGTGCAACATCAGATAAATAAAAGATGCAGTTCCCCAGTACTGTGTAAAATATAAAGATAGCACAAAGTCCAGTCACTAAAATTAAATAAAATTACCAGTCCTAACCCCCCCCAATAAGTCCCTTTCCAGTCCTAGCCCCCCACTCAGCCCATTTCCTGTCCTAGCCCCCCTATGAGCCCATTTCCTGTCCTAGCCCCCCTAATCAGCCCATTTCCAGGCCTAACCCACCAATCAGCCCATTACCAGTCCTAGCCCCCTCCCAATCAGCCTATTTCCATTTTTAACCCCCCATCAGCCCATTTGCAGTTCTAACCCTCCCGATAGCCCATTACCAGTCCTAGCCCCCTCCCGATTAGCCCATTTCCAGTCCTAACCCCTCCATCAGTCCATTTCCAGTTCTAGCCCCCCCATCATCAGCCCATTTCCAGTCCTAGCCCCCTCCCAATCAGCTCATTTCTAGTTCTAACCCCCCCGATTAGCCCATTTCCAGTCCTAGCCCCCTTCGCAATCAGCCCATTTCCAGTTCTAACCCTCCCCCCCATCAACCCATTACAGTGTTACCCGCTCCCCCCCCAGCGCAGACCAGCCCGGCCTTCAAAGGGAAATAAAAACAAACAAACAAAAAAACGATCAGAGCTGGAGCCGCTGCCACCGCGGCAGCGGCAGGATGAAGTGTCCCGTGATCCCCCTGCCTCCCCAGCAGAGCTCTCCTTGTACTTCTTTCAGCTCCGGCTGCTTTTCAGAGCCGCGAAAGGAAAGTTTCCCTTTCTTGCGGTTCTGTTATTTGAGCCCGTTGGTGCTGATGGGAAACAGGTATTTCCTGTTTCCCATCAGTGCCAGTGGACTCAAATAACAGAGCCACGAGAAAGGGAAACTCTCCCTTCATGGCTCTGAAAATCAGCCGGCGCTGAAAGGAGAGCTCTGCCGGGGAGGCTGGGGGACCGTGGGGCACTTCATTGTGCTGCTGCTGTGGCGGCAGCGGCAGCAGCTCTGGCTCTGATCATTTTTTGGGGGTTTTTTTGAAGGCCAAGTGAGGCGGTCTTTTTGGGGGCAATTTTTGCTGCCCCCAAAAAGTTGCCTTCTGAGGCCACTGCCTCACTCGGCCTCATTATAGAGCCGCCCCTGCAAAAAGCAATATTTTTCTCAATGCATAAAATAGGCTACAAATTCAACTGAGCAGATATCCAAACTAGTAAATGTTCTCTTGCAATCTCCACAACAGAGCCAACCTTCCTAGTCACTACTGACCAGTAATGATTTTGCCGCATACATTGCAAGCAAAATGAAAAGGTTCTAGAAGGATCTTCAGGCAGTTCCACTGAACCTTTCAGCAAGTAACAAAGAGAACACTTCCTCATTCTCCCCGTTCACAGCCATTTGGGACTCATTCAACCAGGTAACAGAAGAGGCTTTTCAAAAAATCTTGAAAGGCCTACAGCTGACTTCCTGGCTCCTTGACCATTGCCCAACAATGATAGTTCAGCTGGCAAGCAGAGGCCTCATGGAAGGGACCACTAAAATTATGAACTCCTCTCTTCTCAAAGGGCAACTGCCAACAGCACTAAAAAAGGCTGAGGTATGTCCCTTACTGAAAAAGTGCTCCGTTGACCAGGACAAGCTGGAAAGGTACCAGCTGCTAACATCCTTTTCCTTGAAAAACCTATAGAACAGAGTCTGTATCCAACTTAACAATGGATAAAAGAAGGTCGCTGGCTAGACCTATGTCAATAATGGCTTTAGATCTGGATATGGAACACAGACAATTCTTGTGTCCTGCTTAACAGTCTCCATAGAAACCATGGCACGGGATCTAGCTTGAAAAGAGTACTGCTGGATTTCTCAGCAGCCTTTAACACTGTGGATCACAATATCACGCTTGCACACTGGCTGAAATAGGTAACAATGGTGTAGCATTTTTGTGTTCAAATCCTCTCTGTCAGATAGACAACAATCCATTCTGTTCAGCAGCACCACGTCATCACCTTGGGCACCAAATTGCGGGGTACTACAGGGATCAATAATGTAATATCCGCCTCAACCTTTAGCTGAGCTGTTTGGGTTGATGGACACAAAATTCTATATCTACAGCAATGATGTATAGCTGCTCATAGCCAGTGAATCAGATCTACCTACAGCTTTGAGGAAACTGATTGCCTGCCTAACAGCAACTCAAAAATAGGCAAAAATCAGCAAGCTCTGTCTAAATCAGTGTTCTCAACCCAGCCCTCGGGACACACCTTGTCAGTCAGGTTTTCAGGATAGCCACAATGAATGTGCATGAACGAGATTTGCATGCTCGGCCTCCATTGGGTGCAAATCTCTCTCATGCATATTCATTGTGGTTATCCTGAAAACCTGACTGGCTAGGTGTGTCCTGAGGGCTGGGTTGAGAACTCCTGGTCCAAACCCAAGTAAAACAGAGACTCTGTGGGTTGCAGACACACCACCTGACATCAAAATCCTTTTTGGGATCTACGAACTTCCCCTAAAATCTCAGTTAGGACTCGTGGGATACTGCTGTACTCAGCACTTTAGTCCTGCAAATTCAGGCAATCTTTAGACACTGCTTTTATCACCTGTGGCAACTTTAACATTTCTCTTCATACACTAAGATGATGACTCTGATGTAGTCAATGCTGTGATAGCATTATGGTTAGACTAGTCTACTGCCCTGGATATTGGCCAGATCACAAAAGATCTGCACCAACTTCAATTAATTCTGAATGCCACAGTATGACTGATAGAGAGTTGCAAGAGGCAGGACCACTTTAACCCTTTCCTGCAAAAACTGCACTGCCTACGAACACCCTATCAGCCTGATTCCATCCCATACCTAGATCTCCTCTGTACGTCTGGTCTGAGCAGGGCGCACAGAGGGGATCGTGTTTCTGATCCCATGGGGCATGTCTAACCCTGCGGGATCAGAATCACAATCAGGCATGTATGTGCAGGTCGGAACTGCAAGTCAGTCTGACCTGCACGTACAAGCGCAGCCCGACTAACTCAGTCAGGGCTTTTAAATGGAGCCACGGCACCATGGCGTCCTGTTGCCATGACACCGTGGCTCCATTTAAAAGCTGCGATGCCGGCCACCTGCAACAAATGCTAACTCATGGTAATTTAGTGATTTACACACCTACATGGGTATTTACATGCACAAATGATGCGATGCCGATCCTAGAAGTACATGCATTACTTTGATGGTGACATCATGTGCATAGGTGGAGTATGCAAAGAGCGCAAAATACATGTATAAATTATAAAATCTTATCATTTAAGTGCGCTGTTTATAAATCTAGGCGTGGCATTAGGACTAGTATAAGTGACTGTGCCTTAGATTAATGCGTGTTTTCAACCGTGTATGCTAGCATTTTATATAGAAAAGCAGGTTGCAACTTTTCTTTATAAACTAGTGCCTACGTAGATGCTTACTTTCAGGCATAAAGTCACCTTCAAAATGTCAACAAAGAAAGAAAGGCAGGAAAAACTGAGCCATCTGATTTTTATAAATTACATTTTACAGTGATATGCATTCAAAGAATGAAAGCGAACATTTCAAGTCCATGTCATGGAGAACTGAGATAATTTAAAGGAAGATACTGCAAGGGCATAGCAGTAAAATATAATTGACCCTCTTAACCAAAAGCAGCTGAAAAGAAGCCTAGATTCCAAGAAAAACTAAAGAAAGAAGCTAAGATGATTCACCCTGGAGAATGTTCTCAAATTGGCTAGAATCTAAGAAGTCATTATGACTCCCTTGATATGTCAGCAGGCACCTGCAAGGAAATTTAAGGAAAAAGGTAGCTCCCAAAGCCAAAACTTGAGGCCTTTGGGAGCCTTTGGCCTGCATACATCCGGGAAAATACATATTGCTTCATTTTTCTTATGGAAATACAATTGCAGGATAACATTCTTCTCTGACTCATATAGGAAAGTTACAAGAGAAGTCGACCGCGTAGAAATAACAGATAGAGATTTGATTTGATCAATCCCCTCCCTTTCTCCTTGTCCTCCCTTTTAACCCCTTAGCTATTTAGTACGTATTAACCACTTTCGATTGATTCACTTCAAAATAAGATAACATTTCCCTTAACTATTTTTGAAGTAACCATTTTCCATTGATTCCAACTGACGATGTGTTGCCAAACTGTCTTCCATAGAGGGAGAAGTAGCAGTTCGTTAACTGAATCCACTTTTCTTGAACCCACTTCCAAAGCAGAAAATTTCTTATTGGAAAGCTGAGCAACTACTTCTTTAGAAAATTCAGATAAGAACATAAGGCTGATAGTCAGCGATATACAGCTGCTGGCCAGACAGCTGAACTGGTTTGAGCTAGGGCACCTTTTTTTCTGTCTAACCATAGTACTAACCATTTGAGCAAAGATGTGAGCCATTCCCCAATAACTGAACTATAATAATTTGTTTTTTTCTAACATTTCTTTATAAACGATCTTCCCAAAACACCGAGATTGCCCAAAGCAGCATACAAACAGAAAACCATAGAGTAAGGTTTACTAAAGTGTGAAACGTTTTTTGCATTTACCACACATCAGGTATAAAAACAAACACATAAGTTCAAAGACTGCAAGCATGTCCCCTTCAGTTCCTGTACTGAAAGGTTCCTTACTGTGTGTTAAGATAATTTGCAATTAACATGGGTCACTTAATTCCTCTTCTTGAAGAATCATTAAGTGATCCTACATTAACAGCAAAATTGACAGTTTCACATGCAAAGTACCATGCACCAAGTAGATTGTGCAGTCCGTTCCCACTCCCTATGAGACTCATGGTGCATGCGGTCCTGGTTTGGAGGGAGCTGCAGTCCGACGACCATGACTCAGGACTGTTGCTAGAATGATGGATCTAAGATGGGGAGGAAGTTATGAAATAGGAAAAGAAAATGGCCAGTCTACATCTGGAGGCCTAGTGAACTAGTACTGGAAGGACATGAGCTAAATATTAATAATAAACAGTGATTAGAGCAGCAGCCTGGTCACCAAAAAGATAGTGTGTGGCCTTGGTCAAGTTACTTTGCCTCCATTGCTTCAGGGACAAAATTAGATTGTAAGTCCGCAGGGGACAGGGAAATACCTACAGTACCCGATTGTAACTCACGTTGCGCTGCTGCTGGAAAGGCATGAGCTAAACAGAGAAGTCCACAGCCCCTGACAAATCTAAGGCGGGTGCGAGGTAGTGAATGCCCAGGCAAGCCTTCAGCCTTATAAACCTCCTCCTCCCCCCCTCAGGATTTTGAAAATTAAACTCAAGAACCATTGTTTGAACTAGCACCCTTCCAACAAAAATCCTGTAAAAATGCATTATTGGACTACATATTTTTAAATATTTAACTATGCTTTCCAAGTATGTGTGAGCTCGCTTGCTCCCCCTGCAGGTCAAGGAATGTCCCGATGACTCTGAGTTTGTGCAGCTCTCAGTATCTTCAGTGCTGAGGATCTTTGCTGCCCCCTAGAAACTGCTTCCTTAGGTGTCTGCCTTGTCTTGCTTAATGGTTGGACCGACCCTGGGTCCAGGAATCAAAAGAATGTTTAGCCCTGGTGGTCTCAGTTCATGTGATAACAACGTTTTTCACGTATTTACTCATGAATGCTAGTTTCACTATTTACATATTTAACTTTTCTGCCATACTTTCTGGAATTGGCCTGTCATATGAATCAACCTGCAGTTCTATTCCACCTCCCCTATGCATCTCATTAGTTCTTTATATACTGAATGACAGATACATTCATTTATATCTGAGGCAGGATGCAACGCTTGCACCCAATAGCCTGTAATAAAGAATTCAAGTCCTGGCTTTCTGAACTGTACAGTAGCTACTGTGTTTTACCCTCTCACCCTGGAAAACACATTTGCTTAGGGACTGTGTAAGAGCCATGAAAATGACTGACATTACTCAAGCTATAGGGAAAGCTTAGGCTATTTCAGTTACTGCAGCAGTTGCGGGTTTTCCTAATCTTCCTGTTTTAAAAACAGGAGTAAAGTAATCAGGGGAAGGAAATGAACAACCAGGTTAAAATGTAGGAATCCCCCACTAACTCATTTGGGGGAGCTATTCCTTCAGCTTACCTACCAAGGCCTTGGTTTGGAGCCAGATGGTTGAAGGCCATAAGCTGGAATGATCCTGTTGGATGCGATGCCGGTGGAATTATCTTATGCTGCCAAGTTGATTTTCACAGGGAAGGTCAAACATGGGCGTGCAAAGCTTTTATGATAAATGGCCTTAATTCTGAAAGTAATTTTACAATTGCTTACACTGTCTGTAATGAGGAAAATCAGAAGCCCCAGCTTCTCAGAGGTTGATTGCAGGAATCCCAGGACTTTGTGTGTTAATGAAGACTTTAATGACTCAAGCGCTGTTGCTTAAACTTTTCTGAACATTTTGGAGACATCAGTGTTTGGTTGATACATGAAGAATGTTCATTTTAAGCAGGAGTTTTCTTATATTGTACTTTGAACAGGAAGTGAAAGAAATGAGAAATTTGGAGGATATCTAAACCAATAGATATGTTAATCTGAAAATTATTAATATTAATCACTAACTACCAGTTCAAAAGGTAGAACCAATCTGTTGATACTGCATTTTGTTTTCTACATTGGTCTAATACAGACATATTAAGGCACATTTTACAAAGGATGTCCAAAGCAGAACGTCACTAAAAACAGCAAGCATGTCCAGGTTTGGGCACAATTTCACAAACATGAACGTGCCTGACCTGGGCATCTGCAGGTACATCTACATAGATGTCTCTGGTATTGGGGACATCTATGTGAGATGTAGCAACGGTGCAAACCCAAAACAGGTTTTCCAAATACACAAAACATATCGCTGTGATTGTGGTGGTACTGAGGAGAGTGAAGTGCCGATTTCTCTACACACCCCAGAGGTTTTAGTGCCAAAATGAGCACTTTTCTGATGCCTATTTGTGCCTGCAACAGGTCTAAGTTTGGACGCGGGCAAAGGTGTCCCTGAGGGTTCTAAAATCGATTGGGGATGTGCATGTCCACAGCTCTTCCCCAGACACGTCTCTGCACATCCCCCGCAGCAGAGATGTCTAAAAAAGTAATTTGTAAAATGGCTCTGGGAGTGTCTCCGTAATTTGGCTGTATGCATGAACGTTTTTGGACGTCAGAATCATGTCTAAGTGATTTAAAATGACCTCCCCTGGTTCTGAAGAAAATGAGATTCTTTGTAAGGTGTGATACCTATAGTTGTACTGATGTATACATTAGTCAAAGATGTTTTGGTGCATGAGCTCCTGAAGGCACACTTTTCCTCTTCAGAAATAAAGCCAAAAGAACTGACGTGTGTATCGCTGAAGTTCATCTACTACAACAACTTGCTCTGTTGCAAAAACACATATTACAACCTCAAAGGTTCTGCATATGCAAGCCAAGCGGACTTTTCTGTAGGGGCGTGCTGCTGTTCTGCAGACCAGAATCACATGCATTTTTTTTGCATGGCTGTTTTTTTTTTTAACACACATGCTTTGAAAAATTCCTCATGTGGCCTATTGGCGAATGTTGGCCCGTGCTGGATCTTTTATGCAGAGGGATATCACCATTTATACATCTCTCATTCCACCATACTTAAAAGATAAGGAGGTAAATATTCAAAAGCACTTTTCCAGATATCCGGATAGCTAAAATCTCCTCCCTGGCTCCAACCTCATATCCTCCCAGTACTATTTGAACAGATCCGGGGTAATCCGTGGAGGTATACAGCAGCACTATCCAGGTCATGTATCACACGTTTCAGTTATTCTTGCATGGTTCCAATAAAATGTAATGCACTGACAAACTGATCTATCTGTCATTTAAAAGGAGGGAAATCACATTTGATGTTTAATATTAAGCCATTTTCTATCTGAAAAAAAACCCATTTAAAAACCCAACAAAATATTACTTTAGTTTCTATTCTTTTGACACCTGCTAAATAAATATTGCAAATAAATATTAATGCATGCTAAAACCACAGATATAAAATGAAACCAAAAGAAGTGAAAAACTCCCCAAATAAATAGATACAAAATAACAAAATAATTTAAACCAAGATTTTTTCCATGCACATTCTTACCCATGGCAACTTTATATATTAAGTCCAACAACCCTTTTTTGTCTTGGGTTATGCACCCCACCCCTCCCCCACCGGACAGTTGCCCAGTGACCAAACTTAAAATGAGTTTGAATAGGAGGGATGTCAAGACTCCCATGGAAAAAGACGTGACTGCCTTCCAGACCCCACTTTTATCTCTATATCCCCTCACACCCATTACTCCCCAGTCTCCCATAGCAATCAATAATCAGAGGCGTGCAAATCCCTTGTGATTTTTCAAACCATTGGAAGCTGAGGAGGGGGAGTCTGTTGTGTTTGTCCTCTTCTGACCAACCACCACAGTTTGCATGAGGTATGGGCCTCCAGAACCCAGTTGTTCTGAGCAGCCGGGGACTCCTACCCCACCCACCTCTCACAATTCCTGACTGCATTGGCACCCAGGGGAATGGTCATGAAAGTCAAGGATCATTCAACTTCTCGTCTCCCTCTTTGGGTGCAAGGAATTAAAGGATAGAAGGTTTGGATCACTGCAAACCTTTAAAGAAATACGGGGGTGTTTTCAAAAGTGGTTTAGCTGGTTAGCAGACCTATTAACCGGCTAAAGCATATTCAGAGTGATATTCAGCGGCATTAAAGTGGTTGGTGCCATTGAATATACCCCCTGCCCTGTTTACATGCCCCAGTGCTAACCGCTTAGCAATGGGGAGTTCCGGGTCCACAGCAGGGATGGTGACATAAGTTAGCCAGTCAATGGTGATATTTCATCACTAACTGGGTAACCTAAACAGACTAAGGTTAGGCATAAAAAAGGCTGTCCTAACTTTAGCGGTTTGCTGAATATTGCCACTGACTGATTAGCTAAACGACTAACCGGGCAACCTAGAAATTCACTGCTAGTGGCTGGATATACGTAACCTCCAGCGTTGAATATCCAGGCATAATTTAAAGCAGTGATGGCCAACTGCATTAACAGCACTGGCCGCCTACATTGACTATGCCCCCCTTAGGTCCTAAGTACATGCCGAATATACCTCTAGTAAATTTTAAAAGAGCCCAATTTAGGTGCCTAAAATTCAAAGTTAGGAACCTAACTCCTTTGAAAATTGACTGTGTTTTCCTTAACAGATTTGTTCTTTGACTTCATTTCTATGATATTTTACTGTCTTTGCAGAGCAACTTGATGACAAAGTAAATATTTTCAAATTCGAATAATGACAGTTGGCACCATGGTGCAGTGCATAACCATGATCATTTACTCTGTTACTTAGACTGCAGGGCCAGACATTAGGAAAAGGAGAGGTTTAGGATAAAAGTTCCATTTTTAAACCCTTCCGAAAGACAGCACTGTCAAACCATTCCATTTACCATCCCTAAACGGCTGTTAATTCACTTGACTGTATGATCTACTTAGAGCGAAAAATGAAACTCCTCTCTTTCGACCTCTGGTGTCAATCATTACAAAGGCATCTGCATTTATATTGTCAACCTGCAAAGTTTCTTTACTTCCTGAAGCATGAAATCACCTTTCAAGAGAACTGAGAAATACAATCCCCACCCCTTGAAAAATGTAGCAGCTCTTTCTTAGAATCTAGTTGGAGAAGAAATATTTGACCATTATGGAACATTACTTCCAGTGGGTCAAACGTTTGCATAGAAAACTGCCTATTTTCCTGGTGCCAATTTCCCAAACATGTTAAAAATATAACATGTTACTATTTGGGTGTTTTAGTAAAAACACATTACTGGGTCAATCTATCCCAGCACTTTACATTCTGCTTTCTTTCCTATGTGTGCCTAAAACTCTACATATTAAGTACCACAGATTAGTGAATCCCGCAATAAATGAATAATGCAAACTGGGTTATTCTGCTTCCTAAGAGCATTAGGCCACTAACACACAACCTGATGCTCTTGGGGAGCCGTTTCAAAGGGGCCAGTGTCCTCAAGATGATAGATGGACTCTCTCCCCTGTCATCTCCCCATCTCTCCGGAAGACCAGGGCTGGCCCAAGGGTAGCTGATGCCTAAGCAAACCTTCAACCCTGCGCCCCACACCCTCCCGGCTATCTAGCATCTCCTCTTCTCTCCCCCTACCCCAAGGTGCAATTTCAACATAGATTTGTACAGTTGCAGTGTTTGGAGTGAGCTCTTTAGACAAACACCAAAGACAGGAAGGAGTGGATAAAACCTAAAATGGAACAGAGATGGATATTTAAATTAAACACCATAGATATGAGTAGACTGAATGCAGCGATATAATAGCATCATTTTTTAAGAACATATAGAAGGAAGTAGAAATTTGACATGATGAAATAAGAAGTAAGTGTTGGATAAAAGTAAAGGTTTGCATCTGATTGGCTCGAAAACATGTATGGAGTAGCTTTTCATTGGTGGAGATGAACATTTAAATGATAGATGTTGGGAAGTAAAGAAAATGATTGATTTGGAAACATTCAAAATCAACAAAATAAGGATTTTATAAACTGGCAGTTTCCAACAAGAAATAAATGAGCAGTAGTTTATTTGTAAAGTGAAAATCAGATGGAGCTGATCATTGAAGAAGTCGGAAGTGGGAACGAGCATATAATTTTGAATCTGATTGGATAACCTACGTTCACTATGATAATTTTACTCATTACCATGTAAATATCTCATGTATATCATAATTGACCCCTGTTATACAAGTTACTCCTCACCATGTAAATATCTCATGTATATAGTTACCCCCTGTTATCCAAGTTTGATCACCTGTTCGATGTAAAACCAAACAGCATGTTGTTATGGTCGTTGTGTTATAATGTAAACCGCGCTGATGCCAAATAGCGCGGTATATAAGAGATTGTAATAAATAAATAATAAATATAACAGAATTGTCAAGCAGCAGCCACTGATTGGTTGGTTGAAAGGAGCAGCATTTTATAAATATTTGTTTGGGTGATTAATGGCAGACTATGTTCGCCGGTGAAGAACTAGAGAACAGTGAATTGGTGTACACAGTAAGCTTCTGATGATCATGGAGACTGTTTTATAGGCATACAACACATTTTTGTAAGCTTATGGATTTTTTTAGAAATGGTCTGAAGTTTCGGTCTTGAGGAAGCTTTGCTCACTACTGATCCTTCCTTTGGCATAATGTTTGAAGCACAGATTATCCTATGTTACTGAATCAGCCTCCATATCTCATAAGTTAGTGAAAACAGGGAGTCTTTTGACTTATCAGTTGGTCATGGATATAGTCTGCCATAGATGCATTTCTGAACTGGCCAAACTCTCTTCCAAATATACAATTCATATTGGTCTCTGCCAAGAGTCATCTGTTGCAAGATAACATTGGCCAGTGATGGTTGCAAATGTTGTGCTCTTGTGACACGTTAAAGGCTTGCAAATAAATTGCAGGCAATTCCTTTCCTTTAGGCTAACAAATCCATTTATAATTGTTTTTATTCTACAAGCTGACCCGATGAAAGGAGTGTAACTTTTGAAAGCTAGCCTCAGCTGGATTAGGTTCATTCATCTGATTTACTGACCTGTACTTATGTATTTAAGGAGGCCAATGTGGTGAGTTCTTTTATGGATTCATATACAGTGCATTTATTTATTTATTTATAGTCCAAAACTCCCATTTCATTCTGGATATCTTAAAAAAGAAGACTGTTATGGCTAGATAAAAAAGTCAGACCTGATATCTGGAGGTCTTACAGTAAGTCTAACTATTTTGATAAACCAAGACATCCCTCTATAAGAAACCTGTCTTAAAAGTGACAATAAAAGACAGCTCGTTAACTGCAACTTTTATGCACTGCCTTACCAATAAAGTCAGAAAAAAATCTCCAGTTTCCAGATGGTTGCCTGTCATTATAGATCAGCTGTAGGGTAGAGGCCCTTTTTGAATTGGCAACACATGCTTTCCAATGGAAATTGTCAAGGTTAAGAGAACCTTCATTAACAAATGCCTCTTGTGTCTAACTTTTCCTTTAGGCTACTATTTGGCACTCAAGACTATTTCCTAATGTTTTTCAGTTCCAGTATTCTCATATTAAGAAGGCAAAGCATAATTTCCTGTGTCGTATAGCTAATGCTATCCCCTAACCGAGTATGATCTAGTCAGATTTAAAGGAAAAAGTACTTGTGATAACTCCTTGTTTAAGAACAAAATAAAATTCAGTTTGTACTCATTTAAAATACATTTGTCCCAATTTTTGGACATATTTTCACATCCTTTTTATGTTTTTTAGGCATGCATTATATGTACATGCATGCAATAGATTGTACATCAATTTATGGTATACGTGGGTATAAGCGATTTGCATGTATTTCTTAAATCACTCCATTAGCTCCCTTTCCATTTCAGCTTCCAGTACAAACTTCTCCTACTGAGCTACAAGCAAGGCTTTTTGTCAGGGGTACATGGTAGTATGGAATACAGGCACCTTTTTCATTGCCTGCAAAAATAGGCACATGGTCCTCAAATATTAATGAAAGAGCCCAGCATATGAGCACCGGCATCTTTTCTTTTCTAGGAAAAATGCACTGCCTACCAGTGCGCCTCATTACCTCTTCTCTCTTATCTCTCCTCAAGAACTCTGCTCACCAGGCAAATCTCTTTTATCTGTGTCCTTCTCTTCCACTGCCAATTGAAGACTCTGTTTGTTCCACCTTGCTGCACCTTATGCCTGGAAGAGACTACTTGAATTAGTACATCAGGCTTCATCTCTGGTTCTTTTCAAATCCAGGCTAAAAACCCACCTCTTCAAGGCTGATTTTGAATCCTGACCCTCTTACTCTCCTCTTTATTACCCATGTGTATTTTACCATTTCCTAGAGCCAGCCCCACAGTTGGGACAAGGTATTGACATCCTCTGCAAACCTTAAGCCTTATGCGCACCCTGGCTGTAAGAATCTATTGTTTAGCGTTGAATTCTCTGCTCTTTCCCACCCCTCAGAAGCTGTTGCCCTAGGTCACTGCCTAGTTTGCCTAATGGTTGAACAGGCCCGGCCCTTAAAGATTTACCCTAGTCCTCTATTTGTCTGTCTTGACTAGATCGTAAGTTCTGAGAACCAGGGACTGTGTCGTCTATGTATGTTTACAGTGCTATAGAAATGATTTCAGTAGTCATAGACACCCAAACTTCTGCTTTTGTTACTAGGCTGGAAAAATTGCTGTCATACAGTTGAATTTCACTTGAATTCTACTACTACTATTACTATTAATCATTTATATAGCGCTACAAGGCATATGCAGTGCTGTGCAGATACATATAAAAAAAGATGGTCCCTGCTCATCAGAGCTTACAATCTATCAAGACAGACAATACAATAGCTGAGAATAAGAGTACAAATAGGGAAAAGTAAGGAGGTACAAGGAAAACAAGGGATCAGTATCCAAAAGCAGCCTCAAAGAGGTGAGCCTTCAGTATGGATTTGAAAAGAGGGAAAGATGCTATCTGGCATACAGACTCAGGTAGTTTGTTCCAGGCATAAGGAGCAGCAAGGTGAAAGGGTCGAAGTCTGGAGCTGGCAGTGGGAAAAAAGGGCAAAGAGAGAAGAAAGCCAGTGGAAGAGAGGAGCTCACGAGGAGAGGTGTAGGGAGAGAGGAAAGATAGAGAGGGACAGAAGAGTGAATGCATTTATAGGTCAGAAGGAGAAGTTTGAATTGGATATGGAAACGGAAGGGGAGCCAATGAAGTGACTTGAGAAGAGGGTTATATGAGTATATTGGGGCTGGCAGAAGATTAGTCATGCAGCAGAGTTCTGAACCGACTGAAGGGGAGAGAGGTGATTCAGAAGGAGACCAGCAAGGAGGAGGTTACAATAGTCGAGGCGGGAGATGACTGAAGGGTTTTAGTAGTGTGTTCAGAAAGGAAGGGACAAACTTTAATGTTGAAGAGAAAAAAGTGACAGATTTTAGCTATCTGTTGGATATGTCTGGAGAAGGAGAGGGAGGAGTCAAAGATGACCCCGAGGTTGTGGGCTGAGGAAACAGGAAGAAGAAGAAAGTTATCTACAATAACAGAGAAAGGAGGAAGGGGGAGGAGGGTTTAGGGGGCAAAATAAGAAATTTGGTTTTGGACGTTCAGTTTTAAATGGCAGTGAGACATCCAGGCAGCGATGTCAGATAGGCAGGCAGAGATGCGGGCCTGGAGTTTCAGAGAAATATCAGGTATAGATAGATCGATCTGAGAATCATCAGCATAAAAACAATACTGAAAGCCATGGGAGAAGATGAGAGCACCAAGGGACTGGGTATAGAGAGAGAAAAGGAGAGGGCCCAGAACAGACCCTTGGGGTACACCAGCTGAGAGTGGGATAGACGTAGAGGAGGAATCACCGGAATAAACACTGAAGGAATGATAGGAGAGATAAGAAGAGAACCAGGACAAGACAGAGCCCCTAAAATCAAGTGAGGGCAATGTGTCAAGGAGAAGGTGGTAGTCAACAGTATCAAAAGCAGCAGAAAGGTCAAGAATAATGAGGACTGAGTAAAGGCCTTTGAATTTAGCCAGGAACAAGTCGCTGGAGACTTTGGTGAGAACCATCTCAGTAGAATGTGAGGAATGAAAGCCAGATTGAAGTGGAACAAGCAGGGCTTGAGAGGAGAGAAAGTCAAGGCAACAGTGGAGAAATACACATTCAATAAGTTTGGAGATGAAGGGAGAAGGGTCAATAATTAGAAGACAAATAGGGTCAAGTGAAGGTTTCTTAAAAAGAGGAATGACCACAGCATGCTTGAAGGCTGCAGGGACAGTTACAATGGAGAATGAAAGGTTGAGAATATGTGAGGTGGAAGGGATGACAGAGAAGGAGATTGAGTTAAAGAGATGGGTGGGGATAGGATCAGAAGAACAGTTAGTAGGTTTAGAGGAGGAAAGAAGATGAGAGGTTTTCTCTTCGGACATTTTAGAAAAGGATGAGAGGGCAGCAGAGACTGAGGGGAAAAGTTGGAACTGAAGAGGAGGAAGAGATAAGGAAACTGATCTAGTGAGGAATTGGATCATAATCTTGTGGACTTTGTCAGGAAATAGTCGGCTAGGGTTTGAGCAGAAAGAGAAGGAGGGGTCACAGGTGGAGGCACCTTGAGGAGAAAGTTGAGAGTTGAAAAGCGACAGCAGGGGTCAGAGTCAAGAGAGTCAAATGGACATAGTAGTTTTGTTTGGTGAGTGCTATGGCTAACTGGAAGGAGGCAAGCATGAATTTGAAGTGAAGAAAGTCAGAGATAGAGCGGGATTTGAGCCAAATGTTCTTGGCTGAGTGGGCACAGGAGCATAGATAATGGGTAGTTGAAGACAGTGAGGGCTGAGCTATAGTGCACCTCACAGCAAGAGCATTGAGAGCAGAGGAGAGAACAGTATTATAAGAAGCTAAAGCCTCATCAACAGACTTAGAAGACAAGATGGAGGAAAGAGGTGATGAGACAATAGTAGAGAGAGCTGATGGATCGACAGCATGAAGATTCCTAAAAAAGGTAGGAGGAGACTGGATGAGATTGAGGCGAGAAGCGATGAAGAGTGAAGCTTAACAGGGGATGCTCAGATAAGGGAAGAACTAAGATTTTCCCGTTGCTTCTCCTACAAATGTCATAAAGAATAGCTTTAGGTCACACATTTGCTACATCACAATAACCACTTTGCTTACAGCGGCTTATTGTTTTGCAGGCACAAATTTGTCATTCTGCTAAATCTTTTTTATAGCAGTACAGCAAACAGGCCAAGTTCCAGGTCAGCACGTTAGAGATGCTGCACTCGAGAGATTGCTTCTGTTGTTTTACTTGCTTGCTGTCTCTGGCCTCCTCCTTTATTACTGATTTCCCTCCATCTTTGTGGTGAAATGCTTTTTAATGAAATTTCCTGCAAAAAAAAAAAGTGAACACTTTTTTAAAAATCATAATTGCATCTGCCTCAAAAATTCCTTCCCTGATTGTACTTCAAAAATTTGTGCCGTGGTCATAGCTTACTCGCATGGTTTCTGCTGAGCATGGCAGCGTTGCTAGATTTACTTAGAATGACCATGGCTAGGACATGCGAAAGCATATTTTAGCGAGGCCATGCAGATACAATCTGGGACGTTGAGTCAAAATGCTGGAAATTCCACGGGAGGGGCAGCAGTGAAGGTGGGAAAGCATAAATGATTTCCAAAATCATCCTGTCTCCAACCTAAAAGATAAAAGTCTGCATCAGAGAGGAAAGACCCGAGGATGTGCAGAATAATACCTAAGACCCATGCAAGTTTTGAGGTGATTCTAGAAGTTTGCACGCGCCCGATAGGGATGGCCGCAGGCCTGGCAACATGGAAGTTTCTTTGATGGTATTCTGGAACGGCACGTGTATCCCTTGCCTGTTTGCAGTACTGCTATAAAAAGGATTTACCAGAATGACATGTCTTGGCCTGCCATTTTGCAAGTGGAGATATAAGGCAGTTTGGTGGCTAAGAAAAAGGTCTGTTTATTTACCTGTATGCTTTTTGGAGTGGCAAAAATGACTAGAGGAGCAAGAGGGCTTTCTCCTCTTCTCTGTAAAGGTCTTCAGTTGTCAAAATGAGCAATTTGCAGATGCCTTTTCATGACTGGGGTGGGTATAGACATGGGCGTGTCTTCTGCTGAGTCCATACAAGCAGCTCTTTTCTACAATTGGGCGCACACATATATCTTTTGTGGGAACACCCCAGGCATACCTCCAGCACTCCCCTGTACGACATAGATGTGATTGCGCCAGACACGTGTAAACTCAGGGCGTTCTACAATGGCTCTTGGGACGTTGATGTGATTCACATGTCTGAATGAGCATTTTCAAATGTGGGAATCATGAATATAATTTCTAAAATGACCCCCTTAATCAGATTATCCCTTCTATGTTGTATTCTGGAGTAACAACATTAGAGCAGCAGATATAATGGTTAGCAAAGAAAATAAGACGATACCTTTTTATTGGAATAACCATATGCTTCTTGACTAGCATTTGGAAACTGGCATGGCGCCCCTTTTTTTTCTGGTTTGAAAATAGAATGAGCAACAGATGACATTGCTGGAAATTATAATAAAATCACAAAATCCATTCCAATGATCTGTGAAGGGGGGAGGGGAAAGGAGAGGAGTTTGATGTGTTGAAGTGATTAGAAGGTGATAGATAGTCTATGACGGCTAGTGAGCCCGATATTCAAAGAGATTAATTCAGTTAGTAGACCTCCTAACTGCAGAGGGGGCCGCTGAATATCCCCGGGTGCCGCCACAGCATGCCCTGATAATAACCAGTTAACATAGGGGCATTCTGGGGTCTGGTAATGGCAAGGTGGCAAAAGTAAGATGCAGCAAAGACTGGCTTAACTTTCACCCTGGAAGCTAACTGGGTAGTGGCTGGATATCTCTGCTGCCCAGTTAGCTTCCTGCCAATCTGGGCAACCCAAATAGTCAATGCTGGGGTCAGATATGATATGCATTAGAACGGATAGCCGCCGCCGCTGAATATCAGCCCCCCCCCCCCGAGGTCTTTGTTAAATCCTTACTTCTCAGTGTTTTATCATTTTAACTTCAAATGTTTTACATTCTTGGATTGCCTTGAATTTACCATTTAGTACCTTAATCATAAGGTCATTAATTCAGTGGCCAGATCCTGAAAACTGTTACCCCACAGGGATTTTGCTTTGGTCTTCTCTGTGTCTAGAAATGTATTGTCAGTCCCTATGTTCCTTGATCGACTGCTAACGTACTTGTATATTTTATTGATATATATGCATTTTTTATGAAAGTATAATTTTTATTATGATTTTTATACTCTGTTGTAAATTGCTTTGGGTTGAACATCATTCAATAAGGTAATATATAAATATAACATAACAATAAAAAGGTATCACCTTATATCATTTCTCCTTAGTCTTTATTTCACGTGGACTAAAATGGCAATCACACTACTGTGTTGAAACAACAAAGGCCCTGGAGAAAAATGCATCGATTTCAAAGCTGACGCCCAAGTGCATTATATTTGTACTACTGGCAGTAGTTTGCCGTCTACGGATGTGAATTACTGATACTCTTGCAATATCCAGGAAAGCCAGAGGGCTGTACGGCTAGAGCACTTTAGGCAAAGGGTAAATACAACTGAAAGATTGATTAGCTGGAGGAGAGGGAGCAAAAGAAAATTAAGAGTGGAAAAATAACACATCAACAATCACTTTGCCTCATTCAGGTTAAAAGTAGCATGGGTAGGGAATGATGCAGGTTAGCCCAATTTAATCTCATTACCAGTAATAGCTACTCTCAGGGTATCAGCATGAAATCAGAGGCTGGAAGAAGAAAAGGATAGAGAATCTGGTAAAAAAATAGCACTCATTATTTCTTCTCCTTTTGCAAGGTCATTACTAAAGAATGATAATGGAAAGGGAAAGTCCTGCATGCACTTTTAGTTCCTCCTACCGCAGGACATAGCGCTGAAAAAAATGTTGCAACTCCATGGCAAAAGAGCTGAGCTGCCAACATTCAATGGGATCAAGCTGTGTCAATTAGGCTCGACTGAGGCTATTGTTTAACCAGGGCAAACTGGCAGAGGCCTGTCTCTCTTCTGTCTGGTCTATAATTCTGGGCCGGGAGCATTTTAGAAGGCTTTAGCGATCCACTGCAGGTTGCCACGGTCTTCTTCATGACTGGTGGGGGCCAAGCAGCTGAAATCACATTAGCAGCTAATGCGGTTTAGTAAACGTGCCCCTAATTGTACAACGCCACGTGCCAGAATGCTTGGCTACCCTCCAACTATTTGATCTCTCTTCCTGTCAGTCTATGCAGTTGCAGCACAAAGCTTGTGGGCTTATTTCAGAAGTGCTGGAGTAGCACGTCAGCATGCACAAGCCATGTAAATTAGCAGGAACAGATTGGCGTACAGATGCCATTTGTGTAATGTGTAGAATATATGTAGAAATAGCTATTAAATATTAAACAGTGTAAAGTAAACTGGGCTTCAGAAGTTTGCAAAAACTTCTCTTTTCATACTGTGTGCCTCCGTAAATGTAACATTTCTGTGGGCTCCCGCTGCAAGCTGTCAAACGTATTTGCAAAGAGCACAATATAAATCGTTAACGAACAGCTTGGTATTAGACAAACACCAACCACTTAAGTTAGCAGAATCTGTCTGGAGCACACATGTAGGCAGGAGAAGCAGCAGAGTGACCAGGGATGGATTTAAGATTTCAGAACCCATCAGTAGAGCCAGAGAACATGTGGAGGGAGGAGGTGAAGAGCCTGGATACTATAACTAAATTCCTTTGAAGTGGTTCTGGAACTCAGCCCTAAATCTAGTGGAACAGGCTCCTCGTTAGCCTGGGTATTTAGCAGCTTCAAAATCTGGGGCTGTTTGGAGATGTGCTTTCACTTGAAGATGAATCGTGAAATTTCCTCTTTCATTTGATTTGGTTTTGAAAACAAAATGAAAGAAAAACTGGTGAAATGTTACTCAATTGTTTCCTTTCACTTCATTTTAAAATGTAAAACAGCCAGGCTCTGCCCTGCCAGTCTCTGCCACTAAAAACACAGTATTGCCATTCCACTTCCGCCTCCCAGCCAGGGCCGGCCCGTTCATTGAGCGAGAATGTTTTTTGCACAGGGCCCCGCGTTTCAGGGGGCCCCGCGCAAAAAACATTCTGATTTAAAAGTAAAATTTAAAAGAAAAAAAAGAAAAAAGAAAAGCTGTCAGCTGTCTGCTGCCGCTGCTGGGACCGCCGCGGCAGAATCGAGTGTGCCGCGGGGTCCCCCCTGCATGGCAGAACCTGCCCTCCCCTGTATCAGCTCCCTCTTTCAGCTGCAGTCACACGCGCCGGCTTTCAGAGTGCGAGGGGAGAGTTTCTCCCTCGCTGCTCTGTTAAGCCCGCGGGGGCTGATGGGAAGTTATGCACCTAGGAAAGAACAACCCACACTATAGTTACACAATGCAAGGCTCCACATTAGAAACCACCACCCAGGAAAAAGATTTAGGAGTCATTGTGGATAACATGTTAAAACCCTCCGCCCAGTGTGCAGCGGCGGCCAAGAAAGCAAATAGAATGCTAGGTATCATAAGGAAAGGGTTGGAGAACAAAACAAAGGATATTATAATGCCTCTGTATCGCTCCATGGTACGACCGCACCTTGAATATTGTGTGCAATTCTGGTCACCGTATCTTAAAAAGGACATAGCGTTATTAGAAAAAGTACAGAGAAGAGCCTCCAAATTGGTGAAGGGGATGGAAGGCTACTCCTATGAAAAGAGGCTAAGAAGGTTAGGGCTCTTTAGCCTGGAGAAGAGACGGCTGAGGGGGAGATATGATAGAGGTCTATAAATTAATGAATGGAGTGGAACGGATAAACGTGGATCAATTGTTTACGCTATCAGAGTATAGAAAGACTAGGGGACATGTAATGAAGCTACAGACAAATAAGAGAAAATATGTTTTCACTCAACGTGTAATCAAACTCTGGAATCTGTTACCGGAGGATGTAGTAAGGGCTGTTAGTATAGCTGGGTTTAAAAAAGGTTTGGACAAGTTCCTGGAGGAAAGGTCCATAAACCACTATTAAAAAGGGACCCAGGATATCAATGCTTGACCCAGTACAAGCATTGTGGAACCTGTCTTTTGGGGATATTGCTAGGTACGTATAACCTAGATTGGCCACTGTTGGAAACAGGATACTGGGCTTGATGGACCTCGGTCTGACCCAGTATGGCATGTCTTATGTTCTTATGTTCTTATGGGAATTGGGTGTTGGGGGGGAGCTAAGATTGGAAATGGGCTGTGGTGGGGGCTTGGATTCAAATGGACTCATGGAGGGGCTAGAACTGGAAGTAGGCTTATGGGGGGCTTGGATTGGAAATGGGCTGAGTGGAGGGGAGCTAGGATTTGACATGGGCTGATGGTGGGGCTAGGAAAGGACTAAAAATGGGCTGATGAGGGGACTCAGATAGGACTGGAAATGGATGGGGGAGCTAGGACTGAAAATGGGCTGAAGGGGGGCCAGGACTGGAAATGGGCTGATGCGGGGACTAGAAGGGAGCGGATACTGGGTGGGGCTGGAACTAGAAGGGAGCTGATGTTGGGGGAGATTAGAAGGGGATGGGGCTGGGAGAGTGAAATGGAGAGGGGAAAAATATTTTGTGTGGGAATGAAGAAAAATCTACAATTGGCCGGGTATTGGGAGACTAAGTAGGGATTGACGGGTAAAATTTGAGTGGATGAAATAGTAATGAGGAAAGAGTAAAAGGAGAAAAATTAGTATGTTAAAGCAGATGTAGAGAGAGAATGGAAAAAAACTAGAAGAGAGAAGAAAGGACCAATGGACAGCAGACGATGGAGAGTTAGCATAAGACACAAATAAACCAGAAGAAAGTGGCTGGAACAATTGCAACTGAAAAAAAATGCACAAAAGGTACAAAGATCTCTCTTTATTTTGAATTTATTAACTGGAATATGTCAGCTCTGGGAAATGTGCATCATTAACGTCTGTGCTTTGTTTAGTACAAGAGGAAATTAATTTATAGTTTTATTTCTACATTGTTGTTGTAAATTCCAAGTTTGGCTTTTAGAGTTCCCAGTTTAATTATTGTCTTCCTGTTTTTAAATTGTGATTCCTTGTTTGGTGATGGTCTGTGTTCTGCATGTGTAACTGAGCTGAGGTATTCTGTTTATGTAATTCCTATTTGACATTGCCACTTGTTCTCTTTCCTCAGTAGGTCATGTATTGTTATTCTCTGAAATGTATTGGTTTAATATTTGCAGTGTTGCCTTTTGATAGGTAGGGTCTGGTGCTTTGTGAGTCCTGGTAGTGCTGTTAGGATACGGTGGGTTTGCTATGGGTTCTAAATGGGCAGTGTTTGTAGTAGTTCCTAATGTGTCTGGCGGTTGGCACTGGATTATAGTAATGTAGAAATCTTTTAGTCTTTCTTTATCCATACACTCATGAAGAGGCATGTTTACTAAAAGTTAGTGTATGGTAACATTATGCAAATATTTATGCAAATGAGGCCCCTTATGCAAATGAGGCCCGCACAGAGTCTCCGCACATGGCCCCGCACCCCCCTTGGGCCGCCCCTGCTCCCAGCCCTTTCCTCATCCTCTCAGAATTGCAGCAGGCTTCAGGGCCAGGGTCCTGGGGCCGACAAGTAACCAGATGCCCCGGCTCCTGCACGCCTCAGGAACACGGCAGGTGGCATGGAAAAGATGGGCAGGGGAAGGTTGCTAGGCGACAGGGCCCTGCTTCGGCTTTCAAATCATCTCATGCCTTCTGTCAGACGGCTGCCTGGGTGAGAATCTTCACAGTCTTGACAAGTGCATATATCTATATGATTTGCAAGGTATTGTAGGCAATGTAGTTCATTCACACCAGACACAGCTGCTGACAATAATTTAGTTGTGCTCTTGGGTAAAGCCAATAAGATTTTTATTTATGGGGTTATTTCTCCCAACACAGATATGCTTGGTAGCACATAAATTAGGTTACTTGCTTTCAGTGTTAACTTGGAAAAACAAAGTCAAAATCAGGAAAACAACAAATGAAAAGCCACAAAGAAAGAAACAAACTGTTCTTTTCAGGTTAACTTCTGATTACTTCCCACATAATGATTCCATATAACGAGTGAATATATTCCTAGCACCTGTTACTAGTAACATGTTACTATTTAGTTGTACCACATCTGTAAATAGTCTGTAAATAGTTTCCCCATGTGATCCAAGTTCCTTCCCTTGTTATCTGTAAACTCATGCATGTTGATTGTACTGAGATTTTTGTTCGATGTGAACCGCGCTGATGCCGAATAGTGCGGTATATAAGAGAATGTAAATAAATAAATAAATAAATAAATAACATAGATACAGAAGTGATTCTCTCCTAGCTCACAAGCAATTAGGTAAGGCTTAATTGCTAGCAGTTACCAGCTGAAACCCCTTAGCTGGCTTGCCTTCCACTGTGTGGGTCAAATCCTGCTTCAGGAGCTTTTCTGAGTAGATTAAAGAACAAATTTGTATTTCTTTGTGATGGTTCCTGTACTTTATAACAGAAGTTGCCAACGGAGTTTAGATAGAGAGCAGTCCATATAAACAGGATCCTCATCTGCTATTATTCCCCCTTGTTCAACAAGCATGGGTTCAATATCATGGATTGGCACAGATGAATCTCTCAATGGAGCATTTTCAGGAGAATACTTGTTTCCCTGCTGTCTTTCAAGGTTATAGCTAGGGCATAGATCAGTGTTCATACCTGAGCTTCCATTGCTGCTAGAGTTCCTCTCTATATAGCCTGGCCAGTATGTAGTCCAGTTCTTATGTCCAGCCTTCCAATCCAGATCCCTGGACACTGGATCTCTCTTCACATACCTTCTGGCACAGGGTCCCTTCCACGTGCAGCCGTCTCCCTCACAGGTAGCCTCTGGTGATTCCTAGCTCTGCAGCACCATTCCTCTGGCTTTCCCCAGTCCAATGGTGTATGCTGGCCCTTGGAATACCTCCCAGTATACGTACTGCTTTGGACTCTTCTAGACCTCTCAAAGGCTTTTCTCTTCCTTCTTCCAAAGGGTCTCTTTCCCTCTCTGTCCGTCCAGTTTGGCTTCTGCTTCTGATGATCCTTCAGATGAAACTGATGATCAAACTCAAGCTGATTCTCAGGATACTGAGGACAATTCTCTGGATATCCAAAGTGATCATGAAGATGGTCATCTGTAGAATAAACTCTACTCTTATTCTGCCTTGATGAGTGCTCCTCCCTAACACAGCGCAGCTGTGCTGAATCAGGCCCTGCCCTTTGAGATGAGTGCTTAGGGATTACCTCATAGCCCTCCTGATTGAACACACGTTTCCCCACTTCAGCTCCTCTAATGGCTGTTGGAAACCTGGTGCATTCTGGGACTGGTAGTCTTTTATGGGAAAATTCTGTTTTCTTATTTCTACCAGAACTGACAGGTTGCTTGTTCAGAGTCACTTCACTTTTTCTATAGCTCCTTCCTGAGCTATGATAAGCTTCCTTATCACATACCCCCCTGCTTAAGTTATTACGGACTGGTTTTACTGGTGAAACTTCTTTCCTACAGTCCGTAATACCTACGAGAGTGTTCTCTTTTTGAAGCTCACTTACTTCCTGACTGGCTTCAGGGTCATTATTATTTACAGGCCTCTCCTTCCAAGATTTAAGTACATTAATATGGTAAGTCTGCCTACGCCCTCTTGCATTTTCTACCATATAAGATACTGGGCTCACTTGTTTAACAACCTTCCATGGCCCTTTCCACTGTACTTCAAATTTTGGGGCTGTACCTGCTACTTGAACCAAAACCTTTTCACCAATGCTTAATTGGCGGCTTTTGACCTTCCTATCATACCACCCTTTCTGGCACACTTGACTGTCCTGCAGGTTCCTCTCAGCAACCTGCGAGGTCCTTTTCAAACGTGCTCTCAAGTCACGTAGAAACTGTGGCACTTCCTGACTTCCCGGTTCAGGATCAATCCATTGTTCCCTCAAAATATCTAACAAACCCCGTGGAGCCCTACCATACATCAATTCATATGGGGTTACACCTAGGGACACCTGAATTCTTTCCCTGCAGGCATACAAGGCAAAAGGCAATAACATATCCCATTCTTTTACCTCTCCTGCTAACCCCCTTCTCAACATTTGTTTGAGAGTTTGGTTAAATCTCTCCACCAAACCGTTTGATTGTGGATGGTAGGCTGAGGTTTTTACGTGATGAATGCCAAAGGCATCCCAGACCTGGGCCAAATATTTGGATACAAAATTGGACCCTCGGTCAGTCAACACCTCTCTTGGGAATCCCACTTCACAAAACAATTTTACTAGCTCTAAAGCTATTGTTTTTGCAGAAACATTCCTCAATGGTATGGCCCAGGGAAACCTTGTTGCCTGATCTACCATAACTAGGATGTATTGGAAACCTCGGGGCGTTTTGACTAATGGGCCTACAATATCCATGGCAATGCGACCAATTGGGTCTGTAATAATTGGCATGGGAATCAATGGCACCACCGGTGGGTGAGTCGCTGTAACTCGCTGACACGCTGGACACGCAGCACAAAACTGGGCAGTTTCTTTGAAAATACCTGGCCAGTAAAAATGCTTAAGTATTTGATCCAGCGTTCCTTGCATCCCTTTATGACCTCCCACTGGATGATCATGTGCTAATCTAAGTACTAGCCCTTTGAAAGTTGTGGGTACCACCAATTGTTTACGTATGGTCCCATTTCTGGAGTCCTGACTCTCTCTATATAATATATCATTATCTAGTCTGAATCTGAGCAATTCCTCCCTGACCTCCTGAGCATACTTAAAAGCTCGGGTGAGAGCTTGATCAGCTCGCTGCTCTTGTGGAAAGTTAGGAAACTTTGCCACTAACTCAGCTGGCACCCAGGGTAAACTTTGACCAGCTATCATCTCAGCCCTACCCTGTGCTCTGCAAAGTCTCTCACGCCGCTTTTGTGCTTTCAACTTTCTTACTTTACCAGATGATGGGGTTATTAAATCATCATGAGAGGGTAAGTCTCCTAATAGCTCTGCCTGCTCCCCCTCCTCCTTCTGCTGGCTCTCTACCTTAGCCTGCGAGCGGGTGGATACAAGGCCCCTCTTATTACCCATAGTTTGGCCTTCTGGAAGCTGAACCATCTTTTTAGCTAGGGACTGAGGACTTCCAAAGAAAGGCCCGGGAGCTATTTCCATTATTAAACCTTCTCCCTCCTTCTTTCCTAGCCCTTCCACTAGACCCTGCTTAAATCTTGGCCAGTCCTTTCCTAGAACCAAATCAAAGGGTAGCCTAGGCACCACTGCTACCAGGACTTCCTCTTGTTCCCCCAGGCACTTAACCTTTAGCCTATAGGTGGGATGTGATGTTGCAGCACCATGAATGCACCCGATGTGAACTTGGCTTTCAGGGGTTCTAGGCACAAATCCTTCTTGGGCCTCTATTCTCTGCCAAAGCCTTTCTGACATCATACTCTGGTCTGCCCCAGAGTCTAACAAAGCATTTATGGTAATTCCTTGCACATCAACCATCTAAAGAAATCCTTCCTTGGGCTGTTCTAACTCCATACCCATTAAGCTAGTGTGTGACTGGCATCCTTTTTCTAAGTGTCCCCATTTTCCACACTTGAAATATTTCTTTTCACTCCCCTGTGTCATCTGGTTTGGCACAGTACATTTATTTTCAGAAATACTTTTAACTATTTTCTTTTCTGATACAGCACATCTTGCCTCAGCACCCATCTTCAGAGGGCCACCCATTCTATGGCAAGCCTGCGTGGCTCCCAAGAATCTCTCTGCTAGCATGGTTGCCTCTCCAAGATTTTGGCAATTTTGCTGTATAAGGAAAGTGTGCAAATCTTTAGGGACCGCAGACATAAATTGTTCAAGCATTATAATGTCTAATAACATTTCTACCGTCTTTTGCTCAGGCTCCAACCATTTTACAGCTAAACCTCTAATGGCAGGAGGGACAAAGTATAGGGAGCATAGCTCCTTGGGGGGAGGGGGCAGAGATCTTGGTGGGGATCTTTGCCTGGAGCAGGAGGGGTGGGCTGACCTTTGCTGATAATATAGCGAGATTGGCAGCAAGGAGGGGCGAAGGTGAATGATGCACCACTTTGCTAATAATATGGCTGGTGGGAGGAGCATTGTACAGTAAGAGGATATGGATAAAAATGTATATTGTGAGGAATTATTGTTGGCTCGGGTCGGACTTGAAACAAAGTTGTCTTAATAAAGCTGCAGCCATGTTTTGTTCACCAGTTACGTGTTGTGTCTTTTGTAAGTTAGCTATGGGGCATAGGATACAAGTGCGGGTGGGTGTGTGGGAGGTAGGGTTGCCAACTGGCTCCAGATGCGCCCGACAGGCTTAATCCAGTCCTGGGTTTACTCTATTGCATGCAGGGACAGGTAGTTCTGATTTCTCCATTGCACTCCATAAGAAAAGCAAGACTACAAATCCCTGCATGCAATGGGGTAAACACAGGACTGGATCAAGCCTGTCGGGCGTATCTGGAGCCAGTTGGCAACCCTAGTGGGAGGTAGGTGTGATTGTTCACTCGGTCCTGGTGTCTGGGCTACCCCAGTTATTCCACAAAAGTCATTTATCCCATTAGTGGGTTTAAATGTGGCAAGAGAAGTTCTCAATAATTCTTGCAACTCTGATGTAGGTTTTCAAAATGGGGCTGGACCAAAATTATCTTTCATTTTGTCTTTCTTTCCTTTTATAAAAAAGTAGCTTGCTTTTTTGTTTCAAGTGAGTAACATAAAACAAAAGAAGCATAAAATGAAGTGAAATGTAGTGATTCCCAGGCATACTGTGGCTTTTGACCGGACTGCAGAAAGGGTGGAGGGGGAGACCTTGCCTTATCTCTTTTGAGAGTCCTCAAGTAGGGCTGGCCCAACCATTAGGCAAATCAGGCAGCCACCTAGGGTGATAGCTTCTGGGAGGCAGCAAAGATGAGGACACTCAAAAGCTAAACAATAGATTCTGGCAGCTAGGGGGCACAAATGGCTTAAGGTTTGCATAAGTGCTAACACCTTGAAAGAATTTTGGGGTCCGGCCCTTTTTTGAAGGGCAGGAGAAATTTCCCCAGTGCTCTAACTTGCTGGCTGCGCTCTTCACTCTTCCTATATCCAGGGCAGACAAGCGGTCATAAAACTCCAAGGTCCGCTCCAGAATTCTAGTCAGCATAGTCTTTTCTGGGGGAATCAATATTTTAACTCAATTCATCTGTTCAGAATTCACAGACATAAAAATAAAAATGTATGTAAAAAAGAAAGTTGAGACACTTAGTTAAGTTTGTTGAACTTCTTTTACATCTTCTCATTCCCTCTGGATTAGGACCCTTTGTCTCTCTGCATTACCCTCTTCTGAGGTTTCCTCTTCCTCTCTTCCTTCTCTCCCACAGTCAATCTAAAACAGTGGTTCTCAACCTTTTTTGTACCGTGACCCTTTTTACCATTGGTCAACTTCTGGTGACCCCCAATGATAAAATCAAATGTGTCTCTCTTCCTTTACTGTTAACACATTGTCACTGTAATCATTTGTTGAATTATTAATATATTATAGGCCTTTGCAATATGTTTTTATTTATAAAATTTACTTATTTAAACCACAATAATTATTCACAATAACAAGTAACAATATTTGATTTCAAAATTATGATGATTTTGTAGTCAAATCACTAATATGAAATAAAATTATTTTTTCTACCTTTGTTGTCTGACCAATTTATTCTCTGATCATGCTGGTCCCGATCTGAGGTTTCTGCTTTCCTGTCTTCTCTTAGCTCTCTTTCTGTGGTCTATGGTCCATCTGCCATTTCTTATCTCTTCTTTTGTTTTCTTCACTTCTTTCCATCAACCTATTTCCAGTCCCAGTAACCCTCCCCAGTATCAGCCCCTTTCCAGTCCTCACTCTCAGTACCTTCCAATGTCAACTTGCATTCCCATGACTGCCACTGGTGTCCATTTACTTCGAGTCCCCCTCCTTCCCCACTGACCAGTCGCTTCTAGTAAAAATACCATGGCAGCCCCTCTCAGATCCACTCCCTTCCAGTTCCATTCTCCCATCCCCTCGTATCAGCCCATTTGTAGCCTTAGCCCCCAGTTTTCTTCCAGGGCCAGCAGCTCTATCCTCCCCTCCCCGCAATCAGCCCATTCCCAGTCGAAGCTCCCCAATCAGCTCGCTTCCAGTGCTAGTCCCCCCTAATCAGCCCAATATCAGTCCTACCCCCCCCCATCAGCTCATTACCTGTCCTATCCTCCCCTAATCAGCTCATTTCCAGTGCTAGTCCCTCCTCAACCCCATTACCAGTGCTAGGCTCCCCTAATCAGCCCATTACCAGTCCTACCCCCCCCCCATCAGCCCATTTCCAGTCCTAACCTCCCCGATCAGCTCATTTCCAGTGCTAGCCCCCCATCAGTCCATTACCAGTCCTACCCCCCATCAGCACATTACCAGTCCCAATCCCCCCTTGATCAGTCTATTCCCAGTCCTAGCCTTCCCTAATCAACCCATTACCAGTCCTAGCCCCCCCCATCTGCCCATTATAATCCTAACCCGCACTGTCTCTCCCCACTGTCCAGCATTTATCCCGTCTGCTCAGTATGTCCCCCTGTCTCTTTCCTCTGTCCATGTCAGCCCCCCTCCCTCCCTCCCTCCCTCCATCCATCAATGTCAGCCCCCTCCCTCCATGTCAGCCCCCCTCCCTCCCTCCATCCATCAATGTCAGCCCCCTCCCTCCATGTCAGCCCTCCCCTCCCTCCCTCCCTCCATCCATGTCAGCCCCCCTCCCTCCCTCCATCTATCCATCCATCCCTCCATGTCAGTCCCCCTCCCTCCCTCCCTCTTCCCTCTCTCCATGTCAGCCCTCCCTCCCTCAATATCAGCACCCCTGTCCATGTCAGCCCCCCTCCCTCCCTCCCACCATGTCAGCTCCCTCCCTCCCTCCCTCATGTCAGCCCCGTTGCAGGTTCCCTGCCCCCTCCTCCCCTCTCCCTGTCTGCAAACTCGGCAGCAGCAGCAAATTGTGTGGAGGTTTTTTTGTTTTTTTATTTAACGGCAGAGTGAGGCGACCCCTGTGAGGGTCACGACCCACAGGTTGAGAACCGCTGATCTAAAACAAACCTTTTTTCGGCAGACTCCGTCTCCCTCACAGTAGTTTTCTTGATCCCAGGGAGGTTCTAGATTGGAATATCCCACAAAACTCTTTTCTTTGGCAAGCACCAAGCTACAAATCCTCTCCCCCAGGCAACATTTCTCTGGTCTTAGCTTCAGCTCAGTGTGTATCCTTTTCCTCCTCTTTATCTGGTTATTCACAGCTGCAAATCTTCTCTCTCAGTGAATTTCCATACTGGTCATAGGCACTGCGGACAAAGCCCCTCAACCTTCTTATAAAGCATCAAGGAGGCAAAAATCCAGTAGCAACTTCCTTTCTCTTGCATCCCCCAGTTCTTTGTCAGCACCAAAGATCTCCCCTCCCCCAAGGAGCCCAGTGACTCCCTTGAGTGCTTAGGTAGAAAAAACCCCACATTTCCCTTGGTTTAGGGACTATACCATCACCCAAGACCCCACTGACTCAAGAGCCCTGTGTGCCCTCTTGTCGTCAACTGGTCAGAAAAGGAGGCAAAAGACAACTTTAAATGTTTCACTTTATTAACGGAGTGACATCATCAGTTCCTCCCTTGACACCTCCCAGTAGGGGGAGCTACCTACATCATTCTACCCTGATCTATGACATCACACATGGCAACGGCTTCTACCAATGGGTCCCAGCAACAATGGGGTCAATATTCAAGGACATTTTTCTGCTTAGCAGCTGCTAAATGGATTAGTGCCGGTTGACGACTATTCCTTGGCCCTGTCTGGCTAGTGCCACTGAGCATTTCCTCTGACTGCCTCGGCAATATCCAGTCTATGGGCAGAGACAGAAGATATCCAGATAGTAGTGATATTTTGCCTGCTCACCGGATAAAGTCAGGACAGCAAAAAGGCTGCTCTATTTTTATCTTGTTATCTGCATAATGGGCTGAATTTCACCACTATCCAGATAATGCTGGCGGCTCTCACTGAATCCAAATTTTCAGCACTGGCCACTGAATATCTGAATTTTAGGTAACCGCAGTGGCTGGGCTTTAAACATAACCATTGCATGCTATGGTTAACTATTGACCCCAGTAGATGTGTAGGATAATTTTAGCAGGAGGCGCCAAGTTAAAGTGCATTTTAAGGCGCCTAGATTAAGCTTATATTATAAAGACAAGTAACTGCCCATTCTCTTTATAAAGTACTAACGTTAAGTGGTGTAACACATGTCTACATTGCAGGTGGCGTAGGTATCTGCGCCTACACTTTTCAAGTCTTGAGGCCAAAGCACATACTTTTATACCACTTGCAGGCTGATGCAGAAAGCTAGCTTGGGCTTTGCGAGCTTCTAAAGACATGTTTAAGCACACTTTACAATCCTTAAAATGCAAAAAAACAGACATAAACGCCGACAGAAAAACTAGCCCAACTAGTGCCACATGTATTTAAATCTATTTAAATGTTTTTTAATCAACTGATCTGGTATGCAAGTCATGGCTACACCGATGCAGAGACAGGTATAGAGGATTTCGTAACCAGCCTTAGCACCAAAACCTTTACTGCAGGGTCTGAGTAGACATTAACCTCTAAGGCGTGCCCCCAACAGTATTTTGATGGCACCAGGTGCTTTCCCCGATGCCTAGATCATCTTCTCCTCAGATGATCAGGCATCAGGAAAGCCCCCGATGCCATCAAAACACTGTCAGGGCCTGTGCCCGACAAAAAAGAATCCCTGGTGGTCCAGTCACCCTATTACTCTATTACTCTATTACTCCCCCCCCCCACACCCGACAGTACTTTGATGGTATTGGGAAAAGCCCCAGATGCCATCAAAATAATATCGGGGGCCGTGCTTGACAAAAAGTAATTACCTGATGGTCTAGTGGCCCCTTGAACCCCCTACCCCCAGTCCCAAGTAAAATGAAAATTACCTGGTGGTCTAGTGGCCCCAAAATCCAACCCCCCTCCTGTACCTTAAAATAGGCAGGAGCGCTGCCTATGCACTCCTACTCTGGTCCGCCATCTTGTAAAATGGCATGCCGGGATGCACCGGGCAGGGTTAGACTGCCATATAAGGCATAGTCTTCTTCATATGGCAGTCTGACCTCACCCGGTGCATCCTAGGAAGTTCCCATCAGCCCCCGCGGGCTTAACAGAGCAGCGAGGGAGAAACTCTTCCCTCGCGCTCTGCTCTGCAAGCCGGTGCGTCTGACTTCAGCTCCAAAGAGAGAGCTGCTACAAGGAGGGCAGGCTCTGCCGTGCACAGGGGGGCCCCGCGGCACGCTCGATTCTGCCGCGGCGGCCCCGACCGCGGCAGCAGACAGGTTTTCTTTTCTTTTAATGTTCGCTGGGCTGGGCTGGGCTGTGCTGGGCTGGGCTGGGGGGGGGGGGTTTAGGAGTGTTGATGGGCTGGGCTGGGATGGGGGGGTTTAGGAGTGTTGATGGGCTGGGCTGGGCTGGGGGGGGGTTAGGAGTGTTGATGGGGGGGGTTAGGAGTGTTGCTGGGCTGGGGGGGGTTAGGAGTGTTGATGGGCTGGGGGGGGTTAGGAGTGGTGAGGGGCTGGGGGGGTAGTAGTTGTGATGGGCTTGGGGGGGGTTAGGAGTGGTGATGGGCTGGGGGGGGTTAGGAGTGGTGATAGGCGCTGGGGGGGGGGTGTAGGAGTGGTGATGGGCTTGGGGGGATTTAGGAGTGGTGATGGGCGAGGGGGGAGCTAAATCTGTATATGGGCTGATGGGATTAGGACTGAAAGTGGGTTGATGGGGGGTTAGGACTGGTAATGGGCTATGGGGGGGCTTAAACTAAAAATTGGGTGATGGGGGATTAGGACTGGAAATGGGCTGGTGGGATTAGGACTGGGAGTGGGCTGATGGGGAGGTTAGGACTGGTAATGGGTTGGGGGGGTTGCTAGGACTGGAAATGGGCTGAGTGGAAGGGGGCTTGAACTGCAAATAGCTGATGGGGAGGGGGGCTTGGAATGGGCTCTTAGGGGAAGGAGCTAGGACAGGAAATGGGCTGATGGAGGGGCTAGGATAGGACTGGGAATTGGGTGTTGGGGGAGCTAAGATTGGAAATGGGCTGTGGTGGGGGCTTGGATTGAAATGGACTCATGGAGGGGCTAGAACTGGAAGTAGGTTCATGGGGGGCTTGGATTAGAAATGGGCTGAGTGGAGGGGAGCTAGGATTTAACATGGGCTGATGGTGGGGCTAGGAAAGGACTAGAAATGGGCTGATGGGAGGCTGGTATTGGAAATGAGCTGATGAAGGGACTCGGATAGGACTGGAAATGGATGGGGGAGCTAGGACTGGAAATGGGCTGATGTGGGGACTAGAAGGGAGCGGATACTGGGTGGGGCTGCAACTAAAAGGGAGCTGATGTTGGGGGAGATTAGAAGGGGATGGGGCTGGGAGAGTGAAATGGAGAGGGGAAGAATATTTTGTGTGGGAGGGAAGAAAAATCTACAATTGGCCGGGTATTGGGAGACTAAGGGGCTTGTTTACAAAGCCGCGGTAGTGGTTCGCGATCGCAGCCGCGGCCCCATTGAAATCAATGGGGCTGCGGCTCCGATTACGATCGCAAACCGCTACCGCGGCTTTGTAAACAAGCCCCTAAGTGGGGATTGAGGATGGAGGGGTAAAATTTGAGTGGATGAAATAGGAATGAGGAAAGAGCAAAAGGAGAAAGATTATTATGTTAAAGCAGATGTAGAGAGAGAATGGAAAAAAACTAGAGGAGAGAAGAAAGGACAAATGGACAGCAGACGATGGAGAGTTAGCAGAAGACACAAATAAACCAGAAGAAAGTGACTGGAACAATTGCAACTGAAAAAAAAATGCACAAAAGGTACAAAGATATCTCTTTATTTTGAATTTATTAACTGGAATATGTCAGCTCTGGGAAATGTGCATCATTAATGTCGGTGCTTTGTTTAGTACAAGAGGAAATTAATTTATAGTTTTATTTCAACATTGTTGTACATTCCAAGTTTGGCTTTTAGGGTTCCCAGTTTAATTATTGTCTTCCTGTTTCTAAATTGTGATTCCTTGTTTGGTGATGGTCTATGTTCTGCATGTGTAACTGAGCTGAGGTGTTCTGTTTATATAATTCCTATTTGACATTGCCACTTGTTCTCTTTCCCCAGTAGGTCATGTATTGTTATTCTCTGAAATGTATTGGTTTAATATTTGCAGTGTTGCCTTTTGATAGGTAGGGTATGGTGCTTTATGAGTCTTGGTAGTGCTGTTAGGATACGGCGGGTTTGCTATGGGTTCTAAATGGGCAGTGTTTGTAGTAGTTCCTAATGTGCCTGGCGGTTGGCACTGGATTATAGTAATGTAGAAATCTTTGTCTTTCTTTATCCATACACTCATGAAGAGGCATGTTTACTAAAAGTTAGTGTATGGTAACATTATGCAAATATTTATGCAAATGAGGCCCCTTATGCAAATGAGGCCCCGCACCGAGTCTCCGCACATGGCCCCGCACCCCCCTTGGGCCGCCCCTGGCTGTGATCCCTATCCCTCATTGGTGAGGTTTTCTAGTTTTGAGCGGGGTTGGCAATGCTGGAGAGTTTTTAAATGTGGGTATGTGCATTGCTGTGGAAGTATTTGGAGCAGTCAGAGCAGCTATGGCTGAGGTTTTGATGGTTTGGTGAGTACTTGGTTGTGATGTGACCAGTGTTCTATCTGATTTAACACACAGAGAGTGTGTATGTGCTAATTCGGGTGTTTGGTTGGATTCTTTGAAGTTTTTTCTCTTGCCTGCATAACAGGGTGGTTGAATGTGTTGGATATTAATCTCAAGCCTTCTCTTTCCCACAGCATTTGTCTTTTCTGTTGAGAAATTGATTCTGTTGGAAAGTTTTCCCCTGAAGAAGCTGAAGGCGAAATGCTCCTGATGGTGTCTTGCGGTGGCATTGGGATGTTGCTGCTAGTGCAGCTAATTTCTTTAGATGATTGCAGATAAGTGTGAAGTAGCATTGATAAATGTGGCTTATTATGCATTTCATTTAGAAAGAACCTCTTTGCATGCTCTGAGCAAGTGACCCGATGTCCAGGGGGACTTATTCCACCTCTGAAGTGGAATAAGCTTCCCGTCTAACTGGCTGACCCCAGTCATAGAGGGCTGACTTCAGAATTGGTCCTGTACATCTAGGGTTGCGTTCCTGCCCACTGCCTGCCCTTGCTCCTCCCATAGCCCTTCCCCACTCTCCCACAAACAGAGCTCCCCCCACAAGTCAGCTATACATGTGGGGAGCTCTGTGGCTGTCAGTGTGATCCAGATCGGACATCCAGACCCACTGAAAAAGGATTTGGAATGACCCCGTTAGCCTCTGCGGCTTCCAGGCATGTGTGGGGACTCTGGATATTGAATGCCAGGGCTGCATATGCCCCGGTACGGAATATCTGGGGTTAGAAGATGGTGGTGACAACTAGGTGCTGTACACACACCTAGCCGTCCTAACTCAGTATCAGGCCCTATGTACTTTTCTGCAAGGAAATGAAATCTTTGCTTTTTTCTTGGACTTTTTCTTAGCCATAATAACATTAATATTTGGTAGTTGTTTGCTTGCATTATGTATGTTTATTGCTGTAAACTACCTAATAAGTTTGATACTTTTAGTTATGGTTTCACAGAATTTCTGGCACAAGAACATGGCAAAAAAAAAAATCTTTGGAATAAATATCTATAGCAGGAATCAGTGGCTTCACAATACAAAAAAATCCAGTTATCATTTTCCCTACAGCTGCAGTGCAGACCAAACAAACCTTGGGCCAATTGGGAAATAGGAAGGAAGATCATCATCAGAGTTAACAGCAGTCTATCAAGACCCAGCCTCCATGGAGGTGATGGCTCAGTTGGCAAGATATCTGACTGCCTTCTGACCCAACAGTCACTGGTTTGACAGGAGCCTCTAACTGAGAGAAAAAAAAAGCCAGCAGCGTTTTTTATTTGCCTGAAGCCTCTAGTAACCTTTCAGCTATGATTTTTGTTTAGGTAGCAGTCACAGCTATCTCTTTAATTAACAAAATTGCCCTGAAATTAAAATTTATCAAAAACTGTTTTTATTAAAACAAAACATTTTTGTCAAGTATGGTTGCAGAGATGGTGAGAACATGCATTTACAGTGGTTGCGTCTACTTGATGGAATAAATTGCCGGATGAGCTGAGAAAGGAGTCGGAGTTGGCCACTTTTAGGAAGGCTTTGAAGGCCTTCCTGTTTCCTCCTTTCAAATCCAGGCTAAAAACTTACCTCTTTCAAGCCTCTTTTGGATCCTGATGTTTATTTATTTTATTTTACTGTTTTTCTATACTGCTTAATCAGGAAATCAAAGCAGTTTACATGGAACAGAGGAGAATAACTTTACATAGAACAGGACTTAGGGGCATGTTTACTAAAAACCGCTAATTTGCGCGCCGCAAAATAGCGCACTAAAAACGGTACTTAAGAGCACTTAAACGCCCCGCAATCGTGCGTGTCACCCCCGCAGAGGTGCGCGGCACACTAAAGGGCCCCGTACAAGTGCGGGCCCGCAAATGTCCGATAGTGGCGTGGAACGGCTAACGGAGGGCGGAGGAAGGCTCCGGAGGGGCGGAGGGGCGGAGGGACGGGGTCAATGGGTGGAGAGTGGGAGGGGAGAGGCTCCCCGCACATTATCGGGCCCGAATTTGCATGTAAAAATAGCGCGAGTGAAACACTCGCGGTAGAGGGCATTTAAAGGGAAGAGAAACCATTTCCGTCAGCAATGTACAGCAAAACCGGGGAAACCTGCAAAACGTGAGCAGTGTGATACATGTGCACAGCACAAAAGTGAAAATAAAAATATAAAGTGACCACAACAAAAATATCACAAATAGTAATTCAGTTGGGGAACAGTTATAGTAATGGGCAAATATAGAAAACACACCCAGGAAAGCTCCAGAAAGAAGAAATGAATATTGGAAGGGTCTACGGAGCGGAGACTCATCCAAAACAAATCTCCTTTTTGGAGCTTTACTGGGAGTGTTTGCTATGGTTGACCATTAATATCACTGTTGCCCAGCGTGGTGATATATTGTCCCCCAGTTTCTGTGGTCATCTCCGTGGTTTATGTGCACGTTTGTCACCAGACAGGGTGCATGTGCCCACAGTAAAAATGCGTAGAGCAGGGTTTGTGACTCCAGCCTGCCAGGTTGACTACCTCCAGGGGCTGCACTGTCTCTGTGGCCATAGTGTGGTGCAGTGGACATAGCCAGTACCTCTAGGACCAGAGGGTCAGAGATTCAAATCCCAGCTGGGGCACCTTCCAGCCCTGGCCATATATTTTACCCACCACTGAACAACGATAGCACACACACCCCTGTCTTGCAGGGAACATAGGCATGGGGAGATCACCCATATTTTACCCAACACCACACACACATCACAACAATGGGCATTACCTACAGCCAAGTCGCCCAAATGCAGTCCCGTACTGACACATTGCAATCAGGTCATCTGCTTTCTCTGAGAGAAGCTCATGCCAGCATGTTGGCGGACGAGTACATGTGGTGCAGGGGGCAGTGGCCGCTAGCCACGGAAGACAGAGGCCTAGCCATGTGCAGGCTGGCACAGTCCACAGCAACAGACAGGCCCTGCCGGATCCACAGTCATGGACTATCCAGGGAATTCAGCCAAGCTGTGGCTACACGGTGGTGCAGTGCACACAGACAGTGCATGCAAGAACAGAAGGTCATAGGTTCAAAGACCAGCTGGGGCTACCACCAATCCTGCCCACATATTTTCCCCACAAATAAACAGTGACAGTAAGGACACACCTTTCGTGACGAGGACATATGCAATGTTAATACGTCTATCTTTTACCCCACTGAGCACAGACACCATGAACAGGGGCAGAACCTACAGCAGAATCCCCCAAATGCAGTCCTGGTGGGCCACACACCAGTCAGGTTCCATGCTGCCACTCATGCAAATGCCTGTGCTGTATATCTATGCACCACCCCCACGGCATGTAGATGTAGCTCATGCATATTCATGAGGGACAGCAGGAAGACCCGAACAGTGTGATGCAAAACTGGACCGGATTTGGGAAGCGCTGCCGTAAAGCAGCAGCCAACAGGGGCAGACACACCCACACCCACACCCACAGGCCCCATTGGCCAATGTCTCCTGTAGAGGCAGAACATTGGACCCTGCGTGCATCTCCCAATACTAGCACCTGCATACCTTAGCAATGTCACCCTACACCTCAGGTTCACAGCTCTGAAACATTTGCTAAGAGTACAGGCTGATAGATATCCCTACGTTACGCACATACTGCTAGTTGACCCCATCCGAACAATCTGTTTGGTGTCTGCGGTGCGTGCTCCAGGCCTGGCCTCTGACGGTGTTCACCACCCTGGGGAGTGACCCCCAGCAGTACTGCGTACCATATCCATGCCTGTGCCGTGCCCAGGACCGGTGTGGTGGGCAAGGCTAATCACCCCCTCAATAGTAGGACAATGTTGGCATAGGTGTGGGAATGTGTGTCTGTCTATACCAGTGTTTCCCAACCCAGTCCTCGGGGAACGCCAGACCAGTCAGGTTTTCAGGATATCCCTAATGAATTTGCATGAGATATATATGCATTAGAGATAACCTGCCAACCTGACTGGTTTGTGGCCCTCCAGGGCTGGATTTGGAGACCCCTGCCTTACACCTCTGTCATTTAAGATTGTGAGTGGGCAAGGTACAGATGTCCTAGACATCGAAAGGGTAGATAGAATGTGTCACATTCCTCCTTGCTTCTCACCACCACCAAAATATTGTCTATTAGACAACTTTTTGGTGGTGTTGAGAATCTAGGAGGAATGTGACACATTCTATCTACCCTTTTGATGTCTAGAACATCTGTACCTTGCCCACTCACAATCTTAAATGACAGAGGTGTAAGGCAGGAGTCTCCAAATCCAGCCCTGGAGGGCCACAAACCAGTCAGGTTGGCAGGCTATCTCTAATGCATATATATCTCATGCATATCATTAGGGATATCCCAAAAACCTGCAGGGTTGCGGGCCACCAGGACTGGAATTGAGTAGCTCTGGTCTATACAGTGTGTGCTGGCTGCAAACACCTTCCCCAACCCACACTGCCAGCACTACTGCCAGTATTGGCCTGCCAATGTGCATAATGAGCAACAAGGTACCATGGGTATAGGTCAGACATGGTGGGCTGGCCAGGATGCATCTGCACAGGGCATAGGGCACTGGCTGTGACATTGTAGTGCCCTGCCACCACCAGGGGTGACCTCCGTATGTGCTGCTGGGGGAGCACTCTCACCCTGAGTGTGCAGTGATGACAGCATGGCTAGGCACCCCCATAGTGCTGTATTGTGTTTCACTCTTGTGATATATATGGGTTTCCTGTTGGGGCCTCCTCACAGAACTCTCTGCTTGTGTGTGCTGCCACCCCAGTTTTGGGTGCATGCATTTCCATCAGGGCTAACCAGCAGACTGTTCACAGCTGGTATGTGTCTTGATGGAGTGCCTTACAGGGTGCAGCGGCTGATGGCTTGCTGCAGGAGAATATCAGATAGTGCTGGGGTGCATCTTTGGATATCCAGGCCTAAAGTCTGTCTGATATTGTGTTATGGTTATGTGTGTGTGTGTGTGTGTGGAGCTGCTTGGACTGCCCTGTAGGGTGTCTGTTCCCCAGCAGGACTGGGGTTTGTTTGATGGTCCACTCTACTGCCATTGGTGCAGGGGGGGTGGTGTAGGTAGGGTAGGATGGGGATCTGTTGGTGGGAGGCCCTGTTTGCCACCCGGGGGGGGGGGGGGGTGCGCACGCCTTGACCACCTGGGGTCCATGGGGGTTTCCACTAACTGAGACAGACAGAGATATCCAAGATGTTTCTGCAGTACCTTCCTATCTCACAGGTTAGTACTGTTTTGGAGCTCTGTCATGGCCTCATTCAACCATGGCTGGTGTTGTGGACCAGGTCCTGGGCGCCACATCACACCCTCAGGGTGAGCACAGTACCCGCACAATGTGACGGTGTGTAGCTACTCTTTGCTGGTAGTCCACCCGCTCAGGACCCCCTACCAGGCCGAGGTGCTGTGTGGGTGCACACGGACAATTCCCCCTACCAGGCCGGGTAGCTGTTGGGTGCATTCCCCATCTTGTGTGCATCTGTGGACAGCTGATTTGCATGTGCAGTGCATCATGGGTACGGGTGGCCTAACCCTATCTTGTTTACAACAGCAGACTGTCTGTGAGGTGGCGTGCAGGCTCTCTGCAGCCAGCCAGGGGCTTGCTGACAGCTATAGGGCTGTAGCCCAATGGTTATGTCACTACCTTTGCAGCCAGAGGTCATGGGTTCAAGCCCACTGTGGGGTTCTGTGATAGGGTTGTCCAGAGCATTATCTTTGTTTACTGTACATATTTTTATGACAGCAAACACACCCTAGGCATACTGTACCCATAAGGTGCCTCTGAGGGTGCTCTTTAGGGCGCCCTATAGGCCACCTTATGGGTGCCATCCATATAGGGTGCACTATACATTATCCTGTGTCGCAACATACATGCTGCCCTATAGGGGACATTCTAGGGTGCCTTGGCGGACGGTGCACTGTAACATGTGACTTATGGTCCGCCTTATGTTAACATGCTGTGAGAGTGCGTTTGCTAGTAGTTATCACAAAATAGAATTAAAAAGCCTCCTAAAGCACTCCACAACATAAATTATACTGCCTCAGCTAGCCTTTTTCAATGGGCATTATGAGGGATTGAACTGCTGGTCCCTGCACTATTGGTCAGTGTCTTAACCATTGTGCTGTGGCTGTGTTCCTTTGCTTTAGCATCAGTGCGCCACCTTGTGGCCATCAGCGCGCCGCATCCTGCTGCCCACAATGAACAGTGCGCCGCCTTATGCTGCCCCAATATGAACAGTGCGCCGCCTTATGCCGCCCCACAATGAACAGTGCGCTGCCTTATGCCGCCCCAAAATGATGAGTGCGCCACCTTATGCCGCCCCAAAATTATTTTGCCTCCTGACACACATTTCCACATTCAAGGTGGTGCCTCAGCCAGCCTTTTTGGGCTGCACACACTGGGGGATTGAACTGGTGGCCCCTGCACCATTGGTTATTGTCTTCACCGTTGTGCTACGGCTCTATTCCTATATCTGCACAGCTGCGCCCCACTTAGCCTTCCCATGCGCTAATGTTGGCCCCGCACATTAACGCGACACGCACACATACGGTCTTTTTTTTTCCTTTTTCGGCCTGAACCGCCCACTCCTTATATGGCACAGGCACACTACCGCGGCCCCGCACGTTAGGAATGTTTAGTAAACATGCCCCTTAGTATAGCATAACATAATTATAACATCAATATACATTTTTAAACTTATATACAGCTGTGAGGGAGGTATTTTGTTACTGTTAGGGGGGGATATTGCTAGTCCTTAAAGTGTTCTTTGAATAGCTTCTAGCGGAAATCGGAGAGTTCTGTCATTATTTAGCTCTGGGGGGAGGAGGTTCCAGAGGTCTGGGACATAGAATGAGAACGCTCTCTTCTGCGTCTCCCGATTGTCCTTTGTTAACTCGGTTGCTTATTTGGCTAGCATTTCCTTATTTCTCTACCCCTTGCAGCTATGTGTATTGTAGAGTCCAGGCAGGGCGCCGACATATTGTGGATAATTTTGAATATTATTATTATCACTTTGTCTCTTAACTGGCTAGCCAGTGGGAGCCACTGTAGCTGTTTTAGTATGGGTGTGATATGGTCTGAACGTTTTGCTCCCATTATGATTCTGGCTGTGGTGCTAGTTGAAGCTGATGCAGTGTCTGTTTGGGGAGACCTTGAAGTGTGGTGTTACAAAAATCTAGGTGAGGAAATATCATCGCTTGGTATACAGTTCTTAAATCTTCACTGATGAGAGGTCAGAGGTTCTTTAGGACTCTTATTTTATGACTGATTGCTGATGTGTGATGGGAAGCTTAAGTGTTGGTCTAATGTTTTGCCTAAGTATCACACCTCTTTCTTGTGTTCCTCAGTCTCTTGTCCACTACTTATGTGTGTCTTACCATACTCTAGTCACTAGTTTCACTATGGCCGTCATGCTGAGACACAAATAGTGGGGTTGGATGTCCAACCTGGACGTCCAACCCCGCTATTCGGTGGCACCCAATTCTGGGTCCATAGTACCTGCACGTACGCGGCCACTGTGCAGGGAGCTCTGGAGGGGTGGGAGGGGTCGGTGACAGGGAGGAGAGTGGGCAGAGCAGAGGCAGCCCTAAAACCCTGGACATACAGGGCCAATTCTGGCCATGGCTCTGTATGTCCGGAGTGCAAGGATGGCTGGGGAACTTATTCCACCTTGGAGGTGGAATAGGTCTCCCTGGTCATGGTGAACTGCATCGGCGGACAGCTCAAAGCAGGTGATGAGTGGCAGGAGGTTCTCTGCAGCCTGACCCCAGCCTTGGCAGGTCCCTTCGGGGGTTGGGCGGTGGGGAACAGCATGTCCAATGTGCCGCATGGAAGCGGGCCTCCTGCATGGCATCTTGGTGCCATAACGACGAGGCACCATGACATCATGGCTTCATGCAGGGGCATGGGGATGGCTAGATGGGGAGGTTGCCGGACGTGCCGCGGGGCTGAATCAGGGCCCATCCAGCCAGTTCAAGCCCTTTGCCCCATTTCTGCTCCTGTGTGTGCAGAATCAGATGCAAATCCAGCCCATCCAATTTTTGGACGTCTGGACAGACCAGACGGGCCCCTTTCTAAATTGGGCTCCATGTGTTTTGTCTTGATTAGACTGTAAGCTCTAATGAGCAGGGACTGTCTTACATCTATATGTACAGCGCTATGTATGCCTTGTAGCGCTAACAAATGATCAGTATTAGTAGTAGTAAAAAAAACCCTGCAAACAAAGCAAGAAACAAAATGAAATATTTTTTGTCTGCACACTCCTAAAAATATCTTGGTATCTTTCTGCCACACTTTCCTGGTCTCTGACTGCATTTCTTAGTACTGGAGGGTCTTCTCCCTCTCAAAACAAAAATGAAATGTGTGCCTTTGAGTCAGTCCTGACTCCTGGCGACCCAGAAGCTCCTGGGTTTTCTTGGCAGTGTCACTGGAAGTAGATTGCCAGGCCTTTCTTCCAAGGCAGTGGAGGGTTAAGTGACTTGCCCAAGGCCACAAGGAGTACTAGTGGGAATTGAACTCTGGTTGCTTGGTTACCAAGCCAGTGTTCTAACCACTAGGCTACTCCTCCACTCCTTGGATCTCTCAAAACAATTCACAGATTAATCGCTTGGGACTATAGTCAGTGCTATTCTGGTGTTTTTCTTTTTGACCACTAAGTCCAACCTCCTTGCATCCGGATTTTATTGGTCGGAATGGAAGTATCCCAGGTGATCATAGCTCCTGCCATGTGGATCTGCTCCTCTTCCACTGCTCCTGTGCTCCTGGTTCGTGCTGTGAATTTCTGAGGCATCGTGGGGGTTAGGGTTGCCAACTGGCCGGTTTTCAGCCGGCCTGGCCGGTTTTTCCACGGCCAGGCCGGCTGCCGGCGCAGAGGCAAAACCGGCCCTTTAAAAGCCGTTTTTTTTGCTCTGGCCGCAAGATCGGGAGCGGCCAGAGCATAAAAAATGGCTTTTCTCCGCTTCAGAGGGAGCCGGGGAAGCCCGCGCGAGGCCCCGGCTCCCTCTGAACAGCCACCAGCGTGAAGAGCCTTTACCTTCACGCTGGCGGCTGTTCCTGTGAAGCCGCGAATGCTGGGAAAGGTTAAAGGTTGCCCTTTAACCTTTCCCAGCATTTGCGGCTTCACAGGAACAGCCGCCAGCGTGAAGGAAAAGGCTCTTCACGCTGGTGGCTGTACAGAGGGAGCCGGGCCCTCGCGCGGGCTTCCCCGGCTCCCTCTGAAGCCTCAGACAGCCGCGATGCTGGTCGGGGGGGGGGGGGAGGGGGGCGGCAAGGACTGCATTGGCTGTGATGGGGGGGACCTGGACTGGAAAAGGGCTAAGGGGGGGGGGGACCTGGACGGGAAAAGCTCTAAGGGGGTGCGGTCACGTGGACTTGAAACGGGCTAAGGGGGAGGGGGGGACTTGTACGGGAAAAGGGCTAAGGGGGGGACTTGGACTGGAAAAGGGCTGGGGGGGGGACTTGGACTGGAAAAGGGCTAGGGGGGGACTTGGACTGGAAAAGGGCTCTGGGGGGGGGACTTGGAATGGAAAAGGGCTAAGGGGGGGACTTGGACTGGAAAAGGGCTAAGGGGGGACTTGGACTGGAAAAAGGGCTAAAGGGGGGGACTTGGACTGGAAAAGGGCTAAGGGGGGGGGACTTGGACTGGAAAAGGGCTAAGGGGGGGACTTGGACTGGAAAAGGGCTAAGGGGGGGACTTGGACTGGAAAAGGGCTAAGGGGGGGGGGACTTGGACTGGAAAAGGGCTAAGGGGGGGTACTTGGACTGGAAAAGGGCTAAGGGGGGGGACTTGGACTGGAAAAGGGCTAAGGGGGGGACTTGGACTGGAAAAGGGCTAAGGGGGGACTTGGACTGGAAAAGGGCTAAAGGGGGGGGACTTGGACTGGAAAAGGGCTAAGGGGGGGACTTGGACTGGAAAAGGGCTAAGGGGGGGGGACTAGGACTGGAAATAGGCTGTGATGGGGGGGGGGACATGGACTGTAAAAGGGTTATGGGGGGGACATGGACTGGAAATGGGTTGTGATGGGGGTGGAGGGGACCTGGACCAGAAAAGGGCTATGGGGGGGGGGGGGAAACTTGGACTGGAAATAGGCTGTGATGGGGGGGGGGGAGACCTTGGACTGTAAAAGGGTTATGGGGGGGGGGACATGGACTGGAAATGGGTTGTGATGGGGGTGGAGGGGACCTGGACTGGAAATGGGCTATGGTGGAGGAAGGGGGATCTTGGACTGGAAATAGGCTGTGATTAGGGGGGCTAGGACTGCAAATGGGCTGTGATGGTGCGGGGGGACTCGGACTGCAAATGGGCTGTGATGGTGCGGGGGGACTCGGACTGCAAATGGGCTGTGATGGTGGGGGGGGCCTAGGACTGGAAATAGGCTGTGATGGGGGACTTGGACTGGAAATGGGCTGTGATTGGGGGGGGGGAGCTAGGACTGGAAATGGCCTGTGATGTGAGGGCTAGCACTGGAAATGGGCTGATGAAGAGCTGGAATAGGACTGGAAATGGGCGGATGTGGGGCATGGGAGAATGGGACTAGAAGGGAGTGGATGCTGGGTGGGCCTAGAACTATAAGGGAATTGATTTGGGGGGAGGACTAGAATGGATGGGGAATGAGAATGGAGAGGGGGAAAAATATTTTGTGTGGAAGAAAAGTCTATGATGGGCTGGTATTGGGAGAGTAAGAGGGGCTGATAAAGGAATAAGGAAAGAATTGGGGGAAAGAGCAAAAGGGAAACAATCAGTATGTTAAAGCAGAAATAGAGAGAGAATGGAAAACATCTAAAAGAGAAGAAAGGACAAATGGATAGCTCGCAGAAGACCCGAAGAAACCAGAAGAAAGTGACTGGAGCAATTGCAACTGAAAAATCAAACGCCCAAACAGAAGGTAGAAAAATACTTTTTATTTTGAATTTATTAACTGGAATATGTCTGGTCTGGGAAGTGTGTATTGCTAACATCTTTGCGTTTTTGTTTAGTGCAAGAGGAAATTACTTTATAGTTTTTTTTCTCCAGTGTTGTACATTTCATGTTTGGATTTTGGGGTTCCCAGTTTAATTATTATCTGACCAAGGAAGTTAGCCTACACGTATCCTCGGTAATTTTTGTGGGTGGGGCTGGGGGCGGGGCAGGGGTGGGACTAGGGGCGGAGAATGGGTGGAGCATGGCAAGCCACAGGTGTCGGGTTTTTCTCGGTGAAAAAGTTGGCAACCCTAGTGGGGGTGAAGTGTACTCATCTTGTGGATTCCTCTTATCCAGCTGGAACCCTTTTTGTTTGCTGAAAGTGGCCACGTGCTTCCTCAAGGGTGATGCTATGCAATCTCCATTTTCTATACCACACTGTCAACAAGCTCCTCGAGACAGAGAGGAGGTAAGCCGGGGGGGCTCAGGGCAGCACATGGTACATTTGCCATCGGGCCCCTGGTTCTTCTGCACCAATGCCTAGGAAGGCGGAGCTTTGAAAGACACCCTGCATGCACCCTGGGGAAGCTAGTCTTGGGGGCATGTTTACTAAACACCGTTGCTGTGCGGGTTCCCGTTAGTGTGCGGGTGCCATATAAGGAGTGGGCGGGCCAGCCAGAAAAAAGGAAAAAACGGACCGTACCTGTGCGCATCGCGCTAATGTGCGGGTCCCACATTAGCGCGTGGGAAGGCTAAGCGGGGCGCTGCCAGGCACATAGAAGAACACAGCCGTAGCACAATGTTGAAGACAAAAATCAATGGTGCAGGGGCCATGGGTTCAATCCCCCAGTGTGCGCAACCAAAGAAGGCAGGGTGAGGCATGAATATTAATGGTAAAATATCATTTTAGGAGGCATACCACATTAGGGCGGCTGTCGGTGTTGCGCTGTTACGTTTTTGCGGCAGTAATTAATATGTTGCGTTATGAATTTCGCTGTAAAATCTGTGGTGCATTAGGCGGCGCGCTGTACGTCGCTTGCGTTACGTGCGTCGTTAGGCTGTGCGCGGGACATCTTTTGCGTATTGTGAGGCAGTAGGTGGTGCTGTGTTAGTTGTTGACGGCATGAAGCGGTGGGAAAATATCCAAACACAGGACCCGAGACGTAGCACAATGGGGAAGACACCAACCAATGGTGCAGGGCCCACGGGTTCAATACCCCATTGTGTGCAATACAGAAAGGCTGGCCGAGGCATAACTAGTACTGCTGGACAAGAAAGTTGATGGAGGCACACTAATTTTTGGCCGTCACCAGGCGTCGCGCGGGTAAGCTTTTGCGGCAGTAACTAATATTGATCCACATTATGCGTCTCGCTGGCAGATGTGGGGGTCGTGAGTTGATGCGCTGGAAATGTGGGCGGCATCGTCGGGCGTCGCGCTGTTACGCTTGTGCGGGTCTGGCAGCAGTAGGCGTCGCGCTGTTAGTTGTGAACGGCATAAGGCTGTGCGCAAATGTCCATACACAGGAACTGAGCCGTAGCACAATGGCGAAGACATTAACCAATGGTGCAGGGGCTACGGGTGCAATCACCCAGTGTGTGCAAGCCAACAATTCTGGCTGAACCATGCCTAGTAATGTTTTAAAAAATATATATAGGAGGCATACCACATTAGGGCGGCTGTCGGTGTTACGTTGTTGCGCCAGTAATTAATATGTTGCGTTATGAATTTCGCTGTAAAATCTGTGGTGCATTAGGCGGCGCGCTGTACGTCGCTTGCGTTTCGTGCGTCGTTAGGCTGTGCGCGGGACATCTTTTGCGTATTGTGAGGCAGTAGGTGGTGCTGTGTGAGTTGTTGACGGCATGAAGCGTTGGGAAAATATCCAAACACAGGACTCGAGACGTAGCACAATGGGGAAGACACCAACCAATGGTGCAGGGCCCACGGGTTCAATACCCCATTTTGTGCAATACAGAAAGGCTGGCCGAGGCATAACTAGTACTGCTGGACAAGAAAGTTGATGGAGGCACACAAATTTTGGGCGTCGCGCGGGTAAGTTTTTGCGGCAGTAACTAATATTGATCCGCATTATGCGTGTCGCTGGCAGATGTGGGGGTCGTGAGTTGATGCGGTGGAAATGTGGGCGGCATCAGGCGTCGCGCTGTTACTCTTGTGCGGGTCTGGCAGCAGTAGGCGTTGCACTGTTAATTGTGAACGGCATAAGGCTGTGCGCACATGTCCATACACAGGAACTGAGCCATAGCACAATGGCGAAGACATTAACCAATAGTGTAGGGAGCATGTCCCCAATCACCCACAGTGTTAGTCCACAACGAGGCATATTTTTAGGGGTGAGAGAACCAATGTTTAGCATAAGGCGTTGCGTTGATGGGCATGAGGCGGTGAAAAATATCCTTTTGGAGGCACTGTAATAGTAGCCTGCAGAAGTGGCGCATTGATGGGTATGCACAGGAACAGACCCACAGCACAATGATGATGACACTGACCAATGGTGCATTGATCAGGGGTTGTATACACGGCTGTGCAGAAATAGAAAAAGGCTGGGTGATGCATCACCTGTCCTAGGTAATATTGCCAGATGAGGGGCATGAAGTTATTGCCCACATAATGTGTAAGAGGCAAAAGGCGCTGTGCTTATATCAGAGCCAAATGAACAGAGCCACAGCAGAAGGGTTAGCACACTGCCCAATGGTGCTGGCATCATGGGTCCAATCCCCTGCTGTGTTTAATGAATAAGGCTGGTTGAGCCATCACCTGTCATGAACTAGGAGCCATGTAACCCTCAATTGTATGTACTACTGATAGCAAATGAACTATGGAAGTACTGTAATAGCAGGTAATGCATAAGGTGCCCATCAAGGTACCTCAGAGGTCAAATTGTAGCGTACACTCTCCACAAACGAAACACACAATGATGTATATAGGGTGCGTTTTGTGTGCCGTAGGAGGCAGGGCATTGACCAAACACAGTCAGTGCTAGTACCATTGTGTATTGTAATGTATGGAAATCCAAAGTAGGTGAGCAGACATGCAAGATGGAACAGTAGTGTAGCAGAATGGTCATGGCACTGACTGAACGTGAAGGGGTCATGTGTCAAATTGAGCAGTGACTAAGCCTGGGTTACCTACATCTGCGTACAGCATGCAATTGGACAGCGATCTGTGTTGCCAGCTAAACACAAGCCCACCCCAGTGCACAGGAGTATGTCACCCTTTAGGGTGTCACTGAATGCACATCATAAACCACCATTTCAGTGATGGCGAGTTCACATATAACCCAAACACTGCACAGAGCTGAAAGGAAACGTCAAGCAGAACGACAAGAACCACAGACATCACATGTGCTGCAGTACAATAATGACATCCAGGACATGTGGCATCTACATAAATACACACACAAATTGGGTCTAGCTGGAGCTATGTACAGAGTGATGCAAATGTAACATCCAATCATGATCGTGTGCGACAGACAACGTGAAGATGTGTCCAGCAGATGCGCCTGAAATAGCACAATGGGTGAAATCTCATGATGATAGTGGACCAGCGGTTATAGGCAGAGCACACACACACGAGCCAACCATGGAGAGATGAAATGCAGGAAGGTGTAGGAGTGCAGGATGGCTTGTAGCAGCATGCACATCAGGGCAGGATGACACAAGAGCTGGGAGTCAGAAGATGGACAGAACCATGGGTCAAAACTCAGATGAGGGTACAATGTGCTTACATCACAAACCTGCCAACATCTGGCCGCCAAAGAAATGGAAACGACATCTGCACGACAAGCAGACACAGCCAACAGAACAGAGATTAATCACACACCGACGACCACTCCCAAAAAACAAAAAGCAACCAAAGGTAGCACAGAACAACAACTTCCACGTCATAGCAAAGGCTGCATTCACAAGCAGTCAAGCCACCCACACAGCACGCGTGCTGGTTGTAAGGACAGGCAAACCCACAGGAGAAAGCCTAAATAAATGCACCTGGTGATCTGCTGTGTTCAGATCACATCACATTTTGTATATGGTACCAGGGACACATGCACACACACACAAGGATATGTTATGCAGTGGATACAGCATGCAAAAGGAACAGAACACATCACCCCAATCGTAAAGGACCCACACATACCCCTACTTGAAACACTGACGAAATGCAAAGCCACCCCACCCACCCACCAATCAAACACAGAAAGAAACACCAAATCACAACCCAACAGTAATGAAACGCACATGGAAGAACTACCAGACCAGACGCTTCCAAAGGCTTCAATGTACCTCTGAAATTTAACTAATGCCTGTAATGGACGTGACATCTAGCGTCCTAACTGTATGCCTCCTCTTTACGCAAAACCCTACCAAGCAGCCCCGGAAATAAGACAGGCCAAATATCTTCTAGAATATAGCTTGAAAAAAAGCATTACCAGGAATCCCCCAAACTCCTACACATAATCAACCCTAGACGAATCAGACACTGTTCACAATCTGTCAATGTCCATAGCATGTCCTATGTGCCCTGTGGTCACCCTTAATGTAGCCTCCCTGGGGATGGCCCTGCCCTACCTGTAAACCCCCCACCCCTTGTAATGTAATGCAGATATGACCCGCAGAAATGTTGCATCAACATACACCTACATAAATGAATAAAAACAAAAAAACAACCAGAGGAAAGTAAATAACCAACAAGGGCAGTGCTTGCTGTGTGCTTGAGCTGCCCAGCAATTGCGGACAGGATAGGAGCCAATTCAACATGAGAAAAGGTGCAGCACACACCTGCTCAACCTCAATATTACCACACCCCCAGGTGTAGTGCTGTGCAAACAACATTAAGAAAGAGACCCATGCAACAGCTAATATGTGCTGCCTTGTCAACACAGAGTGAACACCTTGCTGTACACTGACGACAGACAAGGGTGTGTGTAGAGGTGATGAAGCAGCTGTAAAATAATGTTTCCGTTTCCAGATATTCCATAAAAAAAATACGATGTTGTGAGGCAAACTGCTAAGCACTGTGTGAACAAACATGCCCCCAACCATACACACAAACAACACACTGAGGGCAAGCCAAACATTACATTCCAAAGGGAGGGCCTGTATGGGGATGTGCCGCACTCAGTGATGTGCCAAATTGCAGACACATACACAGCTGTCATCAAACACCAATGTGAGCACAGGGGTCCATGGAAATTACCATCAAATCCGTAGACAAACGTGTAAATGTGGTCCATGAGTGGAGGAGCAGTCTAGTGTTCACATAAATGTCTTGCACACAAGGCAAACACGCACCATATCACAACAGCACACCATGCGCCCTGGGGCAAATCAGTGGAGGTACATGTGCAAGAAAAGCCAGGATACCCATGGTCCCAAGGAGTCATGTGTGATGGAATGTTAAACATTGTAATGCATGTATGTCACAGAGATAAAGTACAGAAAGAGACACATGTCTGAACAATGAACATATTTATTTTTTCTAACACGTCTCATACATACCATACACAGTGTAAACAGAATTGCAAGGTGTGTCCCACCCTGGCAAATGATGGGAACACAGTCAGCAATGTCAAAATGCACATGCCATGCAAAGGTCAACTCAAGAGCAAAACATAATGGCACGAGAATAAATGTTCATCAGGTGCATGATATGCACTGTGTAGCAGGGCCACACAACACAGCAGATGCTGCATGCCCACAATGTGTCACACACATATGCGTGCATGTAGACAACAGGTGTGGCAGAATGAGAAACCAAAACACATAACATGTCCCCACAAACATAGCCCTCATGCAACAGAGGAGGTCACCAAATTAAAAATACATATGCTGCCAATATGTTGTAATGTGACAAACACATCTGCAAGCGAATGTCATAACTCCCACATAATGGCAGATCACCACATCAGCAATGTGTCAATGTACACCCCAAATATTATCTCAAACTGACTGACTATATGCTAACAGGTAGCAGGGACACATGAACATAGAGTGAATACAAACCACAAAACAGGCAGAAATGTGTACACATAACACCATACAGGAGGCCCCCTTGCATTGTCTGTTGGTTACACAGTCGCTGGCCACATATAGCAGGTTACATGGAATGCAGATGTGTAGCACGAAAATGGTCACCCACAATAACACACCCCAAATACAATGTCCTAATGAGAGTGTGGTAAATGCAGGGGGTAACACAGGACTGTGCAGACGTGCAATGCAAGGCGTGGCCATACATGCAGAGTGTCATGTCTGAACATCAAACAAACACAATAATTAGCATGTGAATATGCAAAGAATGGCACATAATCTCACAGTGCAACACACCGAGGTCATAGCTCCACATGTTGTGGCTCACAAACAGAGTCACTCTGATGCACAGCCACCAGCCGGACACTAACATGGTACTGTGATGCCACACATGAATGTAAACCACATTGCCGCCTACACACATCAATCAAGGATGTTGGTGGGCATGACCGTGTGTTATTGGCAAAACATGTAGCATGTCCAGGTGTGTGGCAGGTGGACATAGACAATTGCAATGCTGAAACTGTTCCCCCCTGCAACAATCACGGCTGTATGCTACAGTTGAAATAAACAGATCAGGGTATCCTGAGTGCCATGTCACACACATGGGCCAAAACTCTGCAGTAAACAACTTGTGAGGAATGTCCAAACGACACAGATGATGTCAGTCCCTGATGCGCAAACTGTACCAAAAGCAAAGGCTTCCTGACATCCAAAATATCACTTACAAAATTCCCAGGCAAACATGGGCGTGCATAGTAAAGTGTCACATGCCAATATGGCACAGTCCGAGGAGGTTCATCTGTGTCCCTGCAATCAGCAGGACTGTCAGCTACAGCATGGCACAAACTGTGTGCTGTACATGTCTGTCATGGTCAAACAAGCAGTCCACGAGCAAATAACGTCCAGCACAGGCCTGTGTTCCACTCACAGAAGTCAAACATCAAATAGGATATTTCCCATTAAACAATAACATGGTGCACTGTCCCACAACAGCTGTTGGATGAGGAGACGAGATGCACTGGAGGAAATGTGTCCATAATGTCCACTGCCCTGTGCAAAGAAAGGATAGGTGTGGCCAATGTTAGTAACCCTGCAACAACACCACAAATTGCCACAATGCACACTGCACTAATTAAAGATTGAAGTGATGGAAATGCAAACATGACAGGATATGCACATCAAATAAAACACAGATGTGAAAGGAACACTACATGTTGCTGCAGACACGGGTGTCACATGGAGATGGTTATGTTAAATACCATGTCACACAGGCATCTCACAGCTACACACTATATGCATCCCTTTTTGTGTACAGAGATGCAACATTACATGTCCATGAGAGCAAATGATACCCCACAAAAGGTACAGCCAGATGTAATAACAATAAAACAAAGGTGGAATCTAACCTATGTGTCCATCATGTGTCCCTCATCAATCCCATCAACTGCTGCATATGTACACCAGGTCACAGCGAACGGAGACGATATCAGGCCAACCAGTAGAACCAACATGTAAAGTCACACATCAGGGATCGTCACATCATGCCTATGTCAGAGAGAAAAAAAATGTTGCTCAACACCAGTCCCACATAACACAGGACACAACTCTGCTCACCAGAAATGTGGGTGATGATGAATAGGTGAACAGCACTACTGTAGAGGTAACAAACCCCACAATGCCCCCCAGGTGCCCGCACCCATCAAAGCATATGACAATGTATCATGCATGTACAATGCAGCACCACATAAGCAAACCAATAAACAGCCACCAGCACAATATGCGTAGTACAATGTGACAGCTGAAATACGTGGCCTGTCTGTGCCCAAGTGCTAATTTGTGCACATAACGGTCGAGTGACATGCAAGGACACCCTGATGATGGCCTATTTAACTAAAATGGTGGAGGCAGCAGGTGTTGCTTCCGCAAAGCTAGCCCATCAAGGCCCACATGTGGATCTGTGGAAAATCTACCAGAAAACCCATTACAGGAAAAATACTGGTCACAACCGCACGTGGAGATGTGTGACAACAGGCAAATATGGGTAAGACCGGCACACAGAATATACGTGAACAACACCAGCTGCCAAATAGGATACATAACAGGCTAGATGTTGTGCACCTGACATCACACACATACAATGTATCGGTAGTTCTACATACCCTGGACCCCAGCATTTCTGCTGATGTTCTGCCATGTGCTAATGACACACACCCACAGCACTGTCATCACGTATGTCCTGTGTAGTGGAAAGAAGAAACAACCTTGTCAGGTTCCAGCGCTGAACGCCACACTGCAATGTACTGTCCCCAGCTGTAATACACCAAAACATGAACCAACAACGGACTGTGCACTCTCACACTGCACAGATCTTGTACATGGGAGAGGCATCATGTACATGTGTGATGCAAATACCAAGGCCCCCCACATCCATCATATGCCTCCCCACCCTCCTGCTGTGCCACACACGTGCCAAAACAGGTGGATGGACACACCATGTTGGTGACGCATCCCAAGGTTCACACTATATGTCTGTGCCTCCCATGTTCAGACCAACACCCCCTCTCTGTGTGCAGTACCCTCCAATTTTGTTTTGAAGCACAGTGTAAGTACCTGTGTCACCTGGAAATATGCCTCAATACCACCTGTATACACTGTGTAGATGCATATTATGCATTGTACATCTCCCCCAGCAAAGAATAATGACAGTTGTGTGTTTATCATGTGATTAAATACATGGCAAGGTCAGCACCATGCCTCTCCACAATAACCACCATGTCTGCATGTCACCTTACCGTGATTGTTGCATGTTAACCCATTGTGTAACTGTGAGAAAGTCCAACCAAGGATAGGTTTGATGTCTCAATGCCCCAAATAACCCCCACATAGGTCTGTGTGTGTATGTGCATATAACATCCCTTGATAGTGTCCTCAAGGTATCTGTGTGTCTGTACCGTGCTGCCATACACACAGCACATCCCACACGCATGAGGCAGATGTAGAGATACTATCAAATACATATGCCACGGGGGGGGCGGAGCCTGATGTCCAGCGGGTAGGACGCTTTGCGTTGAAGCTCCCGAGAGGCCTACTCAGAATCCTGACTTAATACCTATATAAATTTACTATTTCGCTCCGAGCTGACCGGGGCACCTCGGGGGGGATGGCGGCCCATAAACCAGCGCGCTTGGACTTCGGGTCTCCTTCTTCTTCTCACGGAAAACGCTCCAAAACAGAGGTGTCCTCCCCACAGAAGATGGTTCCATTTCGTGAAAACCCCGCAATGCACCTGGAGATTTTGGAGGAAATACGCGGCGTGAAGGAATTGGTGCAGTCCAATGGAGAAGCGCTTCGAGCCATGCGAGAAGACTTTGGAGTGCTCCAGGACCGACTTGAAGGTCTTTCATTACGGCAGGACAATATGGCGGGGGTCCTCGACTCGCACGAGGTGCGCTTGGGCAAACTGGACAAGGCTGAGCGCCAGATACAGAATCTTCAAAAGGAGTTGGAAGATAGCAATAATCGAGCCCGTCGCAACAATGTGAGGCTCCTCGGAATGCCGGAGGGGGTGGAAGCAGGAGATATAAGAGAATTCTTGCTCAAAACTCTTCCCTCCTTGCTGAAGATCACTTTTCACAGAGAACTGGAAATCGATCGAGCACACCGTGTTCCTGCCCGCATGGCGCTCAACCGCACGACCCCCCGGCCTATTATCTTTAGCTTGCTACGATATCAACAAGTGGAACAAATCTTACATGCTGCCCGAGCGAATCATCATTTGGAATTTGAAGGTCGTAAGGTCTCCTTCTTTCCTGATTTGGCAAAGCCTACCGTTGACCGTCGGAAGAAACTCCTTGCTCTTCGCCCTCGACTTCAACAGCTACAGGCTCGCTTTGGCCTGTTGTATCCAGCGAAGCTCCGAGTGACTCTCCACAACCAGACCAGGACGTTCGAGGATCCTGATCTACTATCAACATTTTTGGACTCCAAAGAAGCAGAGCAGATGCGCTAATCCCAAATCTTGGACTCTTATCTGCCGGCTCTGTCCGCCATTTTGAAGGGCCCGATGCGGCGGTCATAGCCAAGCACAGAAATAGCCTGGACTTTCTTTCTTTCTCTATATGACTTTTGTTTTTGGTCTCCTATCCCTTCATGATGTGTGCCTCGGTCGGATTCGGAGCACGCACAGTCCTACAGGTTATGTGTTTTTTCAATTTCGGCCTTCTCTGGGGTTTCTCCCCGCAGACACATGGTCGCCAGTAATTTTGGGGTTTTGCTTCTCCTCTACCGTACTGCGGTTTTCTTTGTTAATGTGGGGCGCTTCATTGTATTATATTAGCTTATTTTTCCTATGTCATGTGTACAGCCAGATACAGTCAGTTGAGGGACACAGTGAAATTATGTGTGCTATCATGCTCAGAATTTCTAACTTTTCTGGATGGCCTTATGTAAAATCTTATTATTCATCGTCAAAGGCATTACTGGTCCACTCAAAGGAAAGAAAATCCTTAGCTATCTTAGCCACGAGCATGTTGATTTGGTGTTTCTTCAGGAAACGCATTACACTCTGCTGAAACACTGAAACTCAATGCTAGGCCTCACATGGTAGCTGCCTATTCTCCCACCGTTTCCAAATGGTACGGGATAGCCATTCTGGTTAAGAAGTCTTTGCACGCTACTGTACCTGATATAAGCGCTGACATGGAGGGTAGATGGGCCCGTGTACACCTTGAGGTTGGAGATAGTGAATTCACGTGTATTTGCACTATGCCCCGAATGTGGACACCCCTGCTTACTATGCAAGTTTTGCGCAGTTGGCCTCGGCCTCCGCCAATGCTCCATTAATACTTGGTGGCGATTTTACTCAAGTGTTCCCTCAATCTTTTCTTCTCAAACAAGGTGCTCGTTGGTTGGAAGATCCAGTACCGAGCAGACCTGTGTGGCTAGATATAGTAGCGGGCCTTTGCTAACCGATTCCTCTTACCTTTCTCCCTGGTATGACTCTCCCATTAGACTCCCACTATCCACCAATGCTTTTCGACACTTTAGGTGCCTTTAATACTCTTATGCAAACTTTCAACTCCCGACTCTGGTCAGTGCAACTTCAGCATTGCATTCGGAGCACTAGAGTACTCCCGCCATCGGCACTCTCTGCATAAGGTTGATTGGAGACTTCCGATCTCTCGGTAGTTCACCGGGTGTAGCATCCAATTTTACTAAACCTTATGTAATGCTATCACTAGAGATACCTCTATAGCGCAGAAAGTATGGGAGAGAGAATTGCATGTGACTTTGACCTCGGAGCAATGGAGCCTTATCTGGAGCAGAGGGACACGGGTTCCCGACCCGCCTCACTCACTCAGACCCTCTTCTTTCTAGCCCACCGGTGTTTTTACACTCCTCACAGATTAGACAAATGGAACACTACTCAGGGTAATGGTTGCTGGACACGTCCTGCGGCCATTGGTTTATTGCTTCATGTTATGCATGAATATCCCGCACTACAGTATTACTGGCGTCGGGTCTGGGGTCGTATTTAGTCTATCTCGCACTCTCAGGAGTCCCTTTCTTGGAGGATAGTGGGACTTCGCCCAGTTGCGGGGATCCCCTCTCTCCCAAAAATGGCTTATCTCCTTTCGAACTTTATGCTTGGCATTGCTATTTCCCTAATTAAGTAATACTGGGAAATTAGTTCCCATCTGAGCCCTAATGAATGGTGGAATCATACCTGTCTCTACAGTAAATATGAACAAATACCTCGTCTGTTCGCTTCCTCCGTTCAGACTCCTTCTCATTGGTCTCAATGGAAGATGCTCAATGAATATGTACATTTTGCTAAATGCTCTCATCTGACTGTCTAACTTTTGTATATATCTCTGTCCCATGATCATGCTGTATTGTGGATACTTTTTTGATCGTTTGATGTATAATCACTGTTAATTGGAAGCGCTCACATGCTGATAAAACGGGTTGAGAAGATGCATCGGGGTGGGGGGTAAGGGTTTTACTTTTCCTTATTGTATACTTGTTTTGTCTCTTTTGGTGTGTTGTTTCTTTTGTTTGTTGCAAAATGAAAATAAAAGTTAAAAAAAAAAAAAAAATACATATGCCACCACTAAAATGGAAGACCCCAAAAAATCGGAAGGGCCAACACATCTAGCGTCACATTTGCCTAATGAAATACACCCATTCAGCATCTAACCCACTGCACATCTGTATGTGTGTACATGTAATATACTGCTATGCATGACTCCACCACAAATGGACTGTAGCAATCATATGGCCCCCTGGCTGCCCACTGCACATGTCCACATAATTCACCATATCCATGCCTGTGACACCTGATGAGGTATACCTCACCACACACTGCGCTGCTGCTGCAGCAATACACATGACACCTTGTCAGAAACACCATAGGAACGTTATCAGGTGCATGTGTACTGTGATATGTCTGACATATTGCATTGAAAATATCCAACATACAAACATAGCAAGCTGACAGGAGCAGAACACACACACACACAAACACCCACAGATTGCAGTACACAAACAAAGGTCCCGCATGAAAGCTCACCACAAACATGGACACCTCTATCACACCAAACCCCCAACCATCTGCCTGACCCAGGGCTCCTCACACACAATAACACCAAATAACTGTGTCTGGGCAGCAGTTGCTAGCACAAAAAACCACTAAATGGTACTGTGACCCCCAAAAGCTCTGAAAGGTGTAGCAACACCCTCTGACCCACAACACCAACAGCTGCTACTGTGCTCTGTCCACATTGTCCATCACACACCTCTGACGACATGTTATGATGGATGTTTAAGAAAAGGACAATGCAGTGTTGCATCTGAATGGTAAATGGTCCAAACATCACCCTTTGTAAACCTCACACGCATACAACAGCACATATATGTGGGTAGATGTGCAATACATACCAGTGAATCTGTCTGCAATCAATCGACGCCTGACCGATGTGCCTGCCTGTGTGTCACCACAGGCACGTACAGGGGGGCACGGTGGATCCTCCTCCACATCCTCATTAATCTCTGCAGGGATACCATGCCTGAGAGCAATGTTGTGCAGTATGCAACAAGCTACAATAATCTCTGCAACAGTCATTGGCGAATATTGTAAGGCCCCACCTGATCTATCCAGATACCTGAAGCGACTTTTCAAAACGCCAAAGGTGCGTTCTATGACTGAGCGGCTGGATGCGTGGGCCTCATTGTACCTCCGCTCTGCACGTGTCCGTGGTTGATGCACAGGTGTCAGGAGCCAGGGCCGACACCCATACCCTGCATCACCTGCAGAGAAGAATGTTGCATGTGAATGACTGAGCGCATGACACCATAAATTCACAGATGTATAGACGAGAGACATAACCCACAACACATCAGGACAGACATATTTTACATCACAATTATCCACCAGACCTAACAACTATTCTGATAGAAATACAACAAATGCCCTGTCAGGTCTGTAGAGACATGTCAGAGAACAACACAATCCCACCTTGTCCCCCCAAAAGAGTCCTATGTTGAGCACACGTCCCATGTTATGTGGCCCATGTTCTCATCACCGACACCATCACCACCAATGGTAGAGTACGCGATAAAAACACACATGACACATACAACAATATATGTTTGCAAAGTAAAGAACACAATAATGTTTGCTGGGCCAATGTAGGCGCACACACACAACATGTTTGACTGTGATGTCAGCAGGATGAACACAATATCACCATGACACCCCATGTCCTCAAAGGTCTCCATATCTACATATAGCAGTATAACGGTCAAATGCTGTTGACCGCTGTCAACAAACCATCTCAGTAGACACCATGTCTACTGTACCCTCACCGTTCCATCCTTGTTAAGTTGTGCTCCACAGAATATGACATTGTAGGCCACATGATTTGTAAAACATCACAGCTACTGAGTATGACAACGTTCCTGTGTATGTCCCACCAATACCCCTACGTCTGGCCAAAAACATAGGCCCACGTCTTTGCAGTCAACTCTCCCAAATGATGAGTCACATCAGGAGAATCACGGACAATGACGCCTCAGCACTGCACATGTGCAGTGCGCAAAGGTAATGCTAACCCCAGCCCGGCCCCACCCCTGTAATGGCAGAGGACAAAAGCATTTGCACAGCTATGCAAAAATGTACACCCAATAGCAAAGGCAAGCAACATGCATCATATGTTGTCAACCCCCCCCCCCTGTCCAGCAAACAACAGCTGACAGACCCATGAATGATTGAGTGTGTGGCCCTCACACGCACATGACACGCATTAGGATCATGGATTGTAAATAACACACGTCTGACATGACCTAACACAGATACAATCTAAACCCATGCATACACAGGTGGGTGGAAATGCCCCCCCCATCCCTGTGTGCAGAAGGTATACAGACACAAGTGCCAATACACACCCGACACACACATCTGAACAGTTGCATATGTTCCGTAACAACACCAGCATCTCCACATCACATATGGCTGTGAAACGGATGTGACATGGCTAATCATGTCCCCTGTTAAACAACGTCTACAGTCCTGTAATTATGTAAAGTCACAACAGTTGTCGGTTTGCTGAATGGGAGTTCATGTTGCTATAGCACAGTGGGCAATATCTGCAACACATGGGTAATGTTACGTAAACACATACATATATGACTAATCTTCGAAGATATATATGGAGATACTCACCCAGCAATATACAGTCACCGTAATGTCCATCCTCAAATTCCCTAAATAGTGCTGAGCGATGCAGGATATAGGAGTCATGGGTGGACCCTGGAAACCTTGGGACCACATTCAGAATATGCAGATTAGCATCACATACAACCTGAACATTCAGGGAATGGTAGTGTTTGCGGTTGCGGAACACCACCTCCCTGTCTCTGGGCGGGACCAGGGCAGCATGTGTGCAATCAATAGCTCCCATCACATGTGGTATCCCGGCTAACGCCTCAAAGGCCTGGTCCAGGGTTTCCCAATGTTGCCTACTGTGGGGAAGGTCTATGTACGTCCCCACCCGGCTGACCATAGCACGCAGTACTTGGTGGAGACAGCGTGAGAAGGTGGGGCGGCTCATGCCACCCACTGCGGCCACAGATGACTGGAAACAGCCAGAGGCAAAGAAATGTAAGGCAGCAAGGAGCTTGACTACACCTGGTATGGCATGGGACCGGCTAGTCAGGGGCTCAAGGTCAGGTCTCAGATCCTCATACAGCCTCCTAATAGCCCTTGTGCTCAGTCGGTACAGGGAGATGACCTGGTCCTCACGCATGCCCTGGAGCTGGGCCCTGGGCCTATAGAGCCGCAGCTGCCGAGCCTGCACCTCAGTACGCCGTCTGTGCCGTCGCCGCACAGCACCTCTCTGGCCAGCCGCCGCAGCAGCAGGTCTGAGTTGCTGCGGGTCTACACCCATGCCCTGTGCCACAGCCCCATGGACATCATCTCCCCTGTCCAGCAACCGTAGCATCTGCCCACGTCTTTGGGCACATGCAACAACTATTATGTCCTCCATGTAAAGCCCTCTGTGACTACACAAGCACAAACACACAGACAAACACAGACACACAGACACACAGACACACACACTTGCCCAAACACTGCACAAATGGCAAACCACCACAAACATCAAAGACAACAGACAACTCCCACAATATGGCTCACTACAGTTGCTCCCAGATTCTCCAAACAAACACACGCCGCGCCTACCAAAACACCCTCAATGTTGCTAACTGAGCACCCTCTTTTTATACAGTGTACTGTTATTTTCCGTTTTTCGGTACCCGGCGCCGCGTGTGCGCAGTGCGCATGCGCAGGAGGTCACGCATCGCCGCCTGTCTGTGCGTGCCGCGCATGTGCAAGCGTTGTCACGTGTGCGTGTGTATGACTGCGACGCGCATGTGCCAATTGGGGCGCATGTGCGTTTGGGTGTGCGCGGAGCCCATGTGAACCCCGTTACGCATGGGCGTATGCGTTTCACCAAAGTCATGATGCAAACACAAACGGTCATGCGCTAAGAGTGGCGCTTGCGTGTCGCGCAAGCACCTTAAAAGGCCAGCGCATGAGCATGCGCAATTCAACACAGGCGCGTCGCATAAGCAGCACCGTCGCCGACGTCCTGCTGCAAACAAACGCCCACGCGTTAAGAGTTGCGCCTGCGCATAACGCACACAACCATAGAGCGAGACGCATGAGCATGCACAATTAAACACAGGCGCGTCGCACAAGCATTGACGTCACACAGTGGCGCATGCGCAACGTATGCCCCGTCCACAAAACTACAAATGCACCCAAACGGAAGCAAAATGTTGAGGGTTGGTTGAGGAGTCAGAGCGAGTGTATACAGAGTTGATGTACGTGAGAGGTGGTGTAGTGAGAGGTGGGTCAGTGTCATTTGGGTAGCCACATTTTCCCGTGTTGTTTGATAAGTACCCATATCTGTAGTCTGTCATTGTGTGTGTTACCTTGTCTGTGTATTGTGTTAGTGACTGTTCTGTTCCTGTGCTGTGTGCCTTGTGGTGGGGTCGTGGTTGCGGTGTCTGTCCCGTGCCTGTTGTGGGAGGGGCGGAGGGGGTGAGGTGAGTGTGGAGCAGAGAGGAGGGAGGAGGCCGATGGAGAGACAGACCCGAAGCCAGCGGGGGAGGGGGAGTGACAGGGAGACACACAGGGGTACAGAGAGAGATAGGGAGCCAGGGACAGAGACAGAGAGGGATAGAGAGAGGGATAGGGATAGGCAGGGAGGGACACAGACAGAGAGGGACAGAGAGAGGGGAGAGGGAGGCTGAGGTGGGAAGGCTGAGCCTGGTGTTTATGCGGGTGAGGTGGTGCCGCCAGTACCACTAGAGGCAGGGCCTGCAGGGACTGAGGGACCTGTGGAGGTGGGGGCAGTGCCAGGGCCATCAGTACCTGCACAGCCTGCTCCCAGCAGGCACACAGGGAAGAGGAAGCGTGTCCCTGTGTCTGAGGCTCTCAGGAGGAGGGCAATAAAATTCACAGATGCTGAGAACCACAACCTCCTCTCCATGGTCCTTGAAAATTACGAGGTTCTGTTTGGCCGACAGAGCACAAGGACAGGCACAGCAGGGCGTAAGGCGGTGTGGGAGGCGGTCCAGCGAGGGTCGCAGAGGCAGGGGCCCCCCCACGGGACATAGATAGCCTGAAGAAAAGATATTCCGACATCAAAAGAGGTGTACGGCAGCACCTCTGTGCCGAAACACAACATGCTAGGGGTACAGGAGGAGGGGGCCCCCTGCCAGCCATGCTGACGCCCCTCGAGCAACAGCTGGCCGAACACCTCGGTCCGGTCTACACCTATGGTCTGCCTGCGCTGCTGGATACTGCAGATCCACATGCAGGTAAGTATGTCATGCATATCCATCACATCGCATAACCTCCCTGAGATGATCAATGTGTATACAGCTGACATTTGCAGATGCACACACATACCTATCTCCCCATTCCAAGGATGTCCGTTAGCCTTGTGTCTGAGGCTGTATGCACACCCCATCATACCCTATGGTGTCCAACACATAGACACAGTGCGAACACTATGTCGGTAGAACGTGAGGGTCAGAGATGTTTTGCGCAATGTGTCTGGGGTTGTTTCCCTGAGGGTGGAATGATAAAGCGGTCCATGTAATCATATGTAGATGGTGATTACTGTCTGCCACCACATGGTGGCATGGAACAGTTGTAATGGAATGTATATTTGCCAGGGTAGGGGCGAAGGGGAATGGTCACCACAAATGCAGTATACGGAAATATACATCCACACTGTATTTAACAATCCGTCATGTGTTCATGTTTTACAGAGTATTGTAAACATGGGAAACACACTATAATGTACCTGTACTGTAACCCAGTTACCCAGCCGCGTCATGTGTTCCCTTGTCAGGATCACTGACGGCTGGTACACACACAGCAGATGTATGAGGATAGTGGAGGAACATCCAGGCCTTGCCGTAAACAATCCCTGTCAGTCTGACACGTTCTGCAAACCCTTTGTCATGCAACACAATCATTGACCATTGGGAAGCCAAGGGTATATCAACCACGAGGGTTCCCCATGATTGCACAAACCTTTGGCCATGTCTGTCATCCACATCTATGGGATCTCAGAGTTCATTACAGGGTAAACTATGGCGTCAGTACAGCTGGACTGTTTGCAGGGCTTACCCCACTTTGACAAGGGTATTGCTGGCAGATGTCAGATGTGGATGACACATGATGTTATCTGTGTCTAAACATCTCTGTCATGCATTGTTGGTACCCCTCTCACACCTGTGTGTGTATGCAAGTAGTGGATGACACTAGTTAATATTATGTGGCGTGTCCGTGAACCGTGTCTCACACGTACGACACTCAGATTCCCCCTGGATCATATCCCCTCCATATAGATATGTTGTTTAACGTACATAAGAGTACATGGTACATCTCACAGATGTGTGTGGATATATTCTGGGTATGTCCCAACCCACGTCAGCCTGCATGCACCCGCCCTCTCAATGTCTGCCTGTAATTAGGTGAAAGACAGTGGTCAGCCAAACCGTGCTGCTACTAGAAACTGTCACTGGGATGAGGGACACCATGTACCATGTCGTGGGGAGTCCACGCATATTTGTGCCCACTCTGTCCACCCCCCATGGGTCAGCTGTTCCCCCCAGAGGGCCGGCCACCATTCCTGTGTCTCTCACTGCACACACACCTCACGTTTTCCGGAATGGTCTTGCCAGTCACAGGATCACCCTGCAAAACTGCTGGTGTGTTTGCAAAGACCGTGCCATATGAATTCTGCTAGCCATTGCTTGCCCTAACCAGCCAAATGTTACAGCAAAATGTGCATGTCCCTGGCCTTCACATTGTTTCACATCCCCATCTTCTGCTCCCCTGGCTCCCTGCCACCCACCCTCTGTCACTCTGTCTCTCTGTGTTTAGCAAGCTGCCCCTGCATCGGGCAGTCAGCCCCCTGATGTGCTGTGGTCCATCAGTGTCCCAGTCATCCCCCTCTCCCAAGGTGATGCGTGTTAGCTGATTGGACATGTGTTCCGTGTTGTAACTATATAAAAGGGTGCATGCACCTGCATGAACAGAACCTTACACCTGGACGACATCTGTCCACATGGACTTAGTGTGTGGCAATCATGTCACAATTCCCCCCCCCCATGTCACACCACAAAAACACCACAAGATGCAATACACAGAGGGACAAATATGTAGCTGTGTGATACACAGATGTCATGTACCCTACATAGGCTATGATTTGCTGCCAGCCCCATGGCCAATGACTATGCCTGACGGGGCCCCCCCCCCAACGTATCAGGGATAGTACATCCTTCACACACATCCCATACAACTTCTGAGCGGGTAGGTTTAACAGGACTAGGGATCGTGGGGATCATGTATCTGTGGCATGTGTAGAGGTAATGCACATACCCATTCACTTGCAATCTGGCTCAGTGCTATCACCCTCCCCTACGTCACACTCACACATGTACATGGCCAGTCAAATGTGGTGACATGTGACTGTTGGGGGGGACGGGGACAGCACAGAGTATGGGTGGTGGTGCACCATGGGTAGCCTAGTATCCACACCTGCCAGTACAGCAGGCAGACAGTACAGCAGTGCGGGCATAGATATTCCCTGACACATGTTATGGGAAATGTCCCTGGCCAGGTGTGTCAATACACGTACTAACATGACCGAAGGGCAGATGTGTCACCCTTCCCCCTGACCCTGTGGCTGGCAGGGTTTAAACACATGACCTGTGCTCTGGATGATGACATAATGTCCACCGATGAGATATGTTGTGTACCCTCTCAGTTGACAGCTAGCCCTGTATTGGCGTGTTTATCCATGGCCCCCACCTAGGGTACAGGGAGACATCCAACATGTGGTACACATCCCAGCGTGTGTGACACTGTTCCAGACATGTCATTGAGTAGAAGCCCCTAAACAACTGCACCATCACTGCCCTATGTCATTTCATCGGTCACTGTGCATTTGTGTGTGACTGTTTCCTGTTTTCTGACATACTCTACGCACACTGCTACATGTGCCTGTCATTGTCAGGATCCTCTGCAGTGGTATCGTCCTACATTGTAGGTTCGTGGAAAGTACATGTAGCCCGTGGAGACAGTATGTCCCATGTGAATATGCTGTAGCAATGGCATGCACACCCAAACCTAGACTGATCAAGGATGGAGTACTGTTGGTGCTGTGTAGCCCTGTCAGCACATACATTACACACATGGGGTGTGGGATCGACTGCTGAATAGATGGCCATATGAGGATATAGTCAAACTTGGAGGCCACACAGGGCATGCACGGCTGACTCCCAGACCAGTTTTAATGACACAGGTACATGGTGTTGAGCGATAGGTATGTGGTATGTGGGGGCTCTGTATGTACCACACATTCAGGTACTCTGAATATCACATATGGGTGGTCTGGATCACACACGTAGATGTTGCTGTACAGCTTACACATATGTATTTATCTGTGTGTGCACACAATACAGGTGACTATAGTACATTGCCGACACATGTGGAGCAGGAGGAGGAAGAGGAGGAGGAGGCGCTGGAGCAGGAGGAGGGGGAAGAGGAGGTGTGGCACGCACCTGGAACAGAGAGCCCTGATACGGTGGTTGATGTGGGGATTAGTCGCCAGGGGGAGAGGCCTGGTCCCCGGGAGGGTCACATGGGACCTCCACGGAGCCCCACACCACCAATGTTGTCTGCAGCAGGATATGCTGCAGCAGCACCAAGGCGCAACAAAACTGGCGAAGATGTGCTACTACATGAGCTGCGTGCCCGTGGTGCTGCATCGCAACGCGACAATGAAGGTGGGTAATTAACATTCCTTCCATGAACCATCACTATGCTGTATATACATAGGCCAACAGATGTGCACCCTGGGGCGGGCCTGTCACGGTTTAAGATGCCACACAAAGACCATTGTTGTTACAGAAGATATCTTTGTGACACAAATCAGCGTGCACTATGTGCAACACAGTGCTGGCATGGGAATCAAAGTGTGAGCCACAAATGCACAGCATCCTATATATCATGAAAAACAATTGCTGTTCCGTACCAGTACCTGCAAGCAAGCAATGTGCCACAGGGTATACATCACCTATGTATACAGTGCAGAGTGTTTGCCCACACACCTGTGCACAGCTAAGAGGGAGATGTGGAGGGGGCGTGGCCACCACACACAAAACACACACACCTCTAATCCATCTCAGGGGTGTGTATGTGGTGTATGTGACAGCATACCCTCTACAGCTGTGATATGCATGTCCACATTACACATTACACATTTGAGTTACCTAATGTTTGTGCCTTTGTTGCCCAATGACACTGTACACACACAGCCTGACAGCCATGAGAGTGTTTACAGCTACAGATGCCAGATGTAACAGTACTGATGCGTCAGGTGCCTCTGTTTGTGAGGGAACACCAAATGGTGAACATATAACAGGGACAGTGTAGGCCTCCTGACTGTAGCACACCCATGTGCCATTGCTACATGTGACAACTGTCCCGTGCAGCAGCGCAAATCAGGGTTCACATACACAGGCGGGACATATGTTGATATGCAACGTGATAATGGTCCCATCCCACATAGCTTTATCAACAGGTGTCCACACAGCATCATAGACGACATTATCGTGTACAGTGCCTCATACACACAGAGAGCACTATTTCCACACTGGACAGGATCAGATGTTCATTTCCCCTGTTTTTGGGGGGAAACACGCCCCTGCGGTCACCTGAATGCCCACAACTAGGGTTGGCTGTGTGACATACAGCCAGAGTGGTGACGCTGTCCCGCACATGTATATTCATAATGTACAGTCGTCTGAGGCGGATGGCCATTAGGGTCTATACGCCATATTATGTGTCCTTGCATCAGCATTGTGGATGAGGCCATCAGGTGATGTGGCTGGGGAGGACAGAAAGTGAAGTCCAAACTGTATGGCATCACACAGGTAACCTGTAGGAGGCCAAGTTGCGTTTTTGGGTCAGCAGCTACACAGTCAGACCTGGTAGGGTATAGGTTCCCCTGACCCCAAACAGAAACAATATCCCAAATCCCAAACCTACATCCTCCAAAGGAAACGTTAAGCTGCGACAGCAACAGACTATTCAGCACCCTCCTGACATTGCAGATCCAGACAGTTCACGTGAAAAAAACAGTTCACACTCACGGTAACAGCCCATTCAAACATGTATGTACAGTTGCGCTCATCGCGCTGGGAATACCTTGTGGAGTGCCAAGTGGCATGGTAGTCAGGTCGATGAAACAGCAGTCTCATACAGGTCCAGCATGTGAGCAATGGCTGTATGGAAAGGTCAGTTGTGGCTCACCTTCCCCTAGGCGTCCACACACAATAGCCTATGAGACCGGCAGTACGACACATTCCATATTTTTGACCCACCACACCCACTACAGATGCTATACATTGGACCCTGGCAAAGTGCACATTCCATGACATGACCAGGGGATACCGGTAAGTTTGTGTGCCAAATGCAACTGCTAGCTCACACCTCTGTGCTGTGCGATGCAGGGGCTGGTATACACCCAGGGACATCTGGCCTGTGGCTTGGATTAGCAGACTGCTCATTCGCCCACTAGGGATTCCGGCCTCCCTCTTGGACATCTCCTCACAGACACATGCCCTCTTTCCCCTGAGGGATCATACATAGGTGACTGTGTTTTGTAACGTGAGTCCTCACATCATTCCATTCCTAGGCCATGGGAAAATGTTTGGCCCCATGCCCGTGGTTTGGAGGTTTGGTCCCTCCAAGTGACAGCTGTAGTACCTGGGATCCTCACACATTTCATTCCCCCCTCTGACCCTGCTACCTGCATTGTAGGTGTTTGGGTTATCCACCTCGGGATTCGCAATATGTCTGAGCCCTGCATTGCTGTATCCACTACTGGACTACGCAGCATCCCTGTGTCATCGTTACTCACCAGGCTCTTGCCTCCACAGCACATTGTCTCGTGGTTGGTGTATGCCCTTGGCTACCCTCACCTGTCTACTGCCACAGTTGAAATGCCTGCCATGTTGCCGCCCTCACAGTGTACACCTGCTTTCACCCTACCGTGTTTGTGGCGACTGTGTGGTGCCTGGTGGCTGAGCATTGGATGTGTTTGTTTGTGAGCTATGTTTCCTTTGGGATGTATGCTTCTGTGAGCCATCCCCCATGTACGTGTACACCCTTTGTCCTCTTTCCTACCCAGGGCTGTGTGTCAGCAGGAGGCAATGCAATATGCAACAACTGCGGTGTGCATTTGGATGGATGCTAATATTGCAACGTGGAACAACACATGTCAATTAGGGGCCGCGTGATTGTGTTGTGACCCGGCTTCACACCTCACTCCTGCATTGCCTGCTGCCAGTCACAATCAGGGATGGGCCCAGCGTCTCCTATTATCCAGGGTCTGAACACTTCTTATCTGAGGCCTGTCAGCTAGGCTTTGCATGCCTAGCATACCCTGTTCTGTACGATGTACGTCTGGATTCTGGGACGCGGCTGTGCAGGCAGTCATGACTACATTCAGCATGGCGCGCTTGAGGGGCTCACAATCATGGGCCCGCAAGGTGTACATGGCAGGCTGTTTTCTGCCGCTACTGGGGTCACGCTCGGCGGGTAGGGTTGGTGTTGTGAGAGGAACCTTAGGGGGCTGTCACCGCAGCATGTGGGAGTGTTGGGTCAGCGCCTGGGTATGTTCTGGGAACCGCTGT